>PVKS010017774.1:0-41356 GCA_004027875.1 Aplodontia rufa
TGTGTTAAAGTAACAAGGATTTCTTAAAACTTTGATCTGCTCTTATCAGGATAATTCCTGGTGTTAGGTTTAATTACTTAGAAAAACTAAATCTTAAAGGAATTGTAATTTATACCTGTTTTACTTCATAATATCAAATGAACAACTGTTTGTAGGTTATTACAATATAGCTGACACTCTGATATAGCTGAAATAGAACTATATAATTAATACTGGCTTTGTATATTAGATTTATTCATGTCTTTCAAGTATATAAATCCCTTAAGATGTAAAATTTAGGGCAACATTTTATCAAGCTGATGTTTCCAAGCTGAAAGTTGTTTGTAACAATGGTCTCCTTCAGGTTTATATGGAAACAACAAATTTATTTATGCATGTCATTTAATGTTTTGTAATTGAAATAGAGTAACCTGACTTTATAACTGGGATAAAAATTTAACTGTATGTTTGTAAAGCAATAATGAGAGCCTAATTTAAAGATTAACAATGTAAAACATACCTTTTCTACAAAAAGGAGCTCTCTTAATGCTTCTTTGATTCATGTTTGAGATATAAGGCTGTATATTAACTAAGTACTTAATATAGACTCAGGAAAAGCCCTACAGCCTTTCTGGAGAAACTCAGGGAGGCACTGAGAAAACACATCATCATGGACCCTGAGTCCATAGAGGGCCACATAATTTCAAAGGACAAATTTATCACTCAGATGGCCCCAGACACCCGCAGGAAATAATTGGCACATGGCCCTCATCAGTCTCTAGATAACATCTCCTAGCTTGCAACCTGTCTTTTGTAATAATGGTCAGGAGGAGAGGAAAGAAAGAGAACACAGAGACAAAAAAGCTAAGGCACTGGCTGGCTCTGCCCTATAAGGAGTAAGCTTCCAGGGTAATAGAGGAGAGAAATGGAATGGACCCCAAGCCAGGAAAAGGATTTATGTCCATTGTAAAAAGGGGGACATTACCTGCAGGAGTGTCCAGGCCAAGCACAAAATGACCACCACCACTAAGGCCCTATCCTATCTGTCAAGGCGATAACTGGAGGAATGAATGTCCCCAGGGGTGCAGGCCCATGGGTACAAAGTTCCCCACACAGGCCTGACAGGGCTGAGGTTGGCTTTTTGGCTCTGTGACTCCTATAGCTCTGTGACTCCTATTACCACACATGAACCCAGATATGCTTCTCCATGGGAAGCCAACGGTCAGTTTCCTCTTGGACACTGGCGCTAGCCTTTGTACTTGTCTCTTACCCTGGATCCCCCTCCTAATATTGTGACAGTGCAAGGAGTGTCTGGAGGGCCTGTAACTAGAAACTTGACTCTCCTATTAAGTTGTAAATGGGTCAGTATGATGCTTTCTCCTGCATTCCTGATAGTCCAAAGAGTGTTCTTCTCCTTAAGGGAGAAATTTACTTTCAAACATTCAAGGTTCCATCATGATAAACTGAATGGGGAATGGCCTTAAGGTAATTAATGAAGCAGACATTCTCCTCCACTCTATGATTAATCCTTATACTGTGTCATTCGAGGTTCTAGCTACTGCTATTTAGTTTACCGTGTTAGATGTCTTTTTCTATATACCCCTAGACTTTCAATTACAATATGTGTTTCTTTGAGGAGCCAAATAACAGACTTGGTTTTCCCTCTCAAACTTGATGTTAATTTTCATTCTGACATTAACTTTTTGATTACTTAGTTCAGCAGATCCACTCCAACTTAGAGTCTGCTGAACTCCTGATTGTGATGAAGATGGAGCCACTCACCTAACACCTCCTTCCCTTACATCTGCCTTCATCCACCAACTCCCAAACCTCTCTCCCTCATAGATCTCTTACACCAATTACTCCCCCACCTGGTACCCGCAGGGCAATCTTCTTACTGGTCTGAATGGGCCTCACCTTAGCCACCTCTGCTGCCAGCCTTGGGCTAACCGGTGGAGCCTTGGGACACTCCCTCTGGATGTCCGAGGACCCACAACAAAAGCTACAGACTGCCCTGGACATCACTGCTGAGTCCTTGGACTCACTCTAACGGCAAGTAACATCCTTGGCACAGGTAACATTACAAAATCACCAGGTATCCATGTGCTGAAAGGGAGGTACATGCTTATTCTTCAGGGACGAATGCTGCTACTATGTCAATGAGTCAGGTCTTATTGAACAAAATGTCATCAAATGACAAGAGCTGTCCGCTCAACTACTTAAGCCAGCCTCTTCCAATTCCTTCATAGATCTCTTACAATCCCCTTTTGCCACATGTATTTTACCTTTTGTAGGACTGCTCGTTGGAGTCCTCCTCTTATGCTCTTTCCTGTCTTGTATCAGAAAATTTCTCAAAACTCAACTACAAAAAATTTCTAATCAGACTTTTAATCAGCTTCTCCTTAGGGATTATCAGCCACTCAACACAGAGGATACCCCACTGCCATATGCCTCTCCCGGACGCAATGGACACGGAGTTCAGCCTTAAGATCTGCCAGTTCCTAACAACCCTCAGAGAAGACAGCTGGCTCATGACATCCATCTACAATTCCCTGGACTGGAATAATAATGTCCAGAACCTATGGCTCCAAAGAACATTTAGGGAATTCACAACTGATGACATCATTTTCTGCACCACCTGGGTCTGGGTCCTGCTGTCCCTGATCCTCCCTTGCCAAAGATCATCTTTCTCCTCGTCCCTGTTCAGCAGGAAGTAGCCAGATAGAGCGACACCCCTTTTCATACCAAAACAAAAAGGGAGGAATGTTGGGTGATGCAAGGACCCCCTCTCCCAAGATGGCACTTAAGGGCCTTCTCTTCCGGATCCTAACCTTCCCGTGGGCGCGAACATGCACCCAATAGTGTCCCTTCACACCCATCTCCATGGCCACCGGCCAATCAGTACCTGCCCCCTGTCCTAAGCCACCTAACTCCCATGGACCACCCCCCATCCAGCCCTATAAAAGTGCTTGCAGTCTCTCAAGCTCTCTCTCTCTGCTGCTCGCCCACCTGCTCTCCCACCTGCAATAAATCTCCGATGGCTAGCCGGTGTCCACGTGCGTTTCGATCCTTTCAAAAATGATCAATAAATTATGAGAAGACACAAAAACAACTGAATGAAGTAAGGAAATCAATTCAGGATATGAACGAGAAATTCAATAAAGAGAAATATTGAAAATGAACCAAACAAAAATCTTGTAAATGAGAAACACAATAATTCAAATAAAATATTCATTTGAAATTCTCTCTAACAGAGTAGAACATGCTGAAGACAGAATCTCAGAGCTGGAAGACAAAATGGTCACCCTTGAACATTCAGATAATATTAAAGAAAAGAAAGTAAGCCAGGTGTGGCAGCACATACCTGTAAGCCCAGCGACTCGGGAGGCTAAGACAGGAGGATCACGAATTCAAACCCAGCCTTAGCAACTAAGCAAGACCCTGAGCAACTCAGTGAGGCCCTGTCTCAAAAAAATAAAATGGCTGGGGATCAGTCTCAGGGGTTAGCACCTCTGGGTTCAATCTTCAGTATCCAAAAAAAGAAAAAAAAGAAAAGAAAATTTTAAAAAATGAAAAAAAAAGTGACCATAATCAGAATATCCAAGAACACTGGGACAACATTGGGAAACCAAATTTAAGAATCACTGGAATTGAAGAATGTTGTGAGATATAGGCTAATGGAATGGATAACCTCTTCAGGGAAATAAGAACAGAAAACTTTCCAAAACTTCAGAATGACATGGACATCCAGATATAGGAGACATTCAGAAACCTGAATAGACAAGATCAAAAAAGAACATCTCCAGAACACATTATAATTAAAATACCTAACATACAAAACAAGGAAAGAGGAGGATAAGAAACTTCCAAGATAAGTAGAAACTAAAGGAATTCCTGACTACTAAATTAGTACTACAGAACTTACTTAAAGAAATAGTCCACACAAAAGAAATAAAAAACAAATCCCAGAGCTCACAAATGAACAAATCTCTTTTGAGGAATAACTAAGTAAGTGAGAAACAAAATCAAATTATATCTGATAAATTAATCAAAATGGCAAGAAGTAATAACATCTCTATAACAACACTGAATGTAAATGGTCTCAACTCTCCAATTAAAAGACATAAGCTGGTAGAATTTCTTTAAAAGCACCAAACTATATATACTTTGCAAGAGACTCATCTTACAAGCAAAGACAGCCACAGGCTAAAAATGAAAGGATGGAAATTGATATACCATGCAAAAGGAGCCCCAAACAAGAGAAATAGCTACTTTCATGTCAGGCAAAGGAGAGTTCAAACCAAAATTAGTCAGAAGAGACAAAGTCATTTCATATTGGAAAATGGAAAATCCAACAAGAACATATAACACTAATAAATATTTATTCCCCAAAAGTGGATGCAGCTATTACATAAAAGAGACACTACTCAAATTGAAGCCTCAGATAGACCCCACTATAATAACACTGGGTGATTTTTTTAAAGAAAGAGGAGACAGTGAGAGACAAAGAGAATCAATTTTTATTTAGTTTTTCACATGGCTTTCGTTGCTCTGAGACTTCGATGTGTACGTGGTGCTGGGATTTGAACTTGCATACTTGCGTGTGCCAGGCAAGTGCCGTAACCACTGAGCCACCACTCCAGCCCCAACACTGGGTGATTTTGACCCAGCTCTCTATCAGATAGGTTATCCAGACATAAACTTGGTAAAGACTCTTTGGACATGAAAAATATTATATATCAAATGGACTTCACAGACATCGATAGAATATTTCATCCAACAACAGTGCAATACACTTTCTTCTCAGCAGTTCATAGAACCTTCTCCAAAATAGATGATACTTTAGGCCACAAAGCAACACTTAGAAAATACAAAAAAAAAAAAGCAACTCTTTGCATTTTATCAGGTCATTATGAAATGAAATTAGAAATCAGCATGAGAAAACCCTACAGAAACTGCATAAACACATGGAGATTGAACAATATTCTTCTGAACGATGAATAAGTCGACAGAGAAATTATAAAAATTCTTAGACTCAAGTGTAAATAGGCAAACTAACCAAAAGAAAAAGAGAGAAAACCCAACTTTATAAAATTAAAGATGAAAACGGAGAAATCACCACAGAAACCCAGACGAGCATTAGGGACTATTTTGAAAACTTAAATTCCAAGAAAATGGAAAACCTAGAAGAAATGGATAAATTTCTAGACACATAAGATCTGCCAAAGCATAGAAAACCTAAACAAGCTAATAACACATAATAAGATAGAAACAGTAATAAAAAGCCTTACAACAAAGAAAAGCCCAGGACCAGATGGATTCTCATCTGAAGTCTTCCAGATCTTTAAAGGAAAACTAATGCCAGTAATCGTCAAATGATTCCATGAAATAGGAAGGGATGGAATGCTTCCAAATTGTATGAAGCCAATATCACACTCATATCAAAACCAGATAGGGACACATCAAAGAAAGAAAACTATTCAGTATCCCTGATGATGCAAAAATTCTTTTTACAGAAAAAGGGACAGTGAGAGAGAGAGAATCAGTTTTATTTAGCTTTTCATGTGGCTTTCGTTGCTCTGACACTTCATTGTGTATATGGTGCTGGGGTTCGAATCTGCATCTTTGTGCATGTCTGCCAAGTGCCATAACCAGAAATGCAAATCAAAGCTGCACTGAGTTTTCATCTCACATCAGTCAGAATGGCAGTCATCAAGAATACAAATGAGGGCTAGAGCAGTGGCTCGGCGGTTACGGCGCTTGCCTGGCATGCGCAAGTACACAGGTTCAAACCCCAGCACCCACGTACACAACTAAGTGTCAGAGCAACGAAAGCCATGTGAAAACTGATTCATTCTCTCTCTCTCTCTCTCTCTCTCTCTCCCTCTCTCACTGTCCTTCTCTATTAAAAAAGAATGCAAATGATGAGGCTTCCCCTTTCAGCTGGGTTGGGCTGGGCGGGAAGCTGTGGGAGCTGTTGTGGACCCATCCGAGCCTTTTCAGAAGGACCTGCTGGCCACTAGATCCTGAGCGCAATCCTAGGAGATGCCTGAGACAAGGAGGCCACCTTCTCAGGTCTGAAGAAAAAGCAAGGGGGACTGGAGCAGTGGCTCCGCGGTTTCAGCACTTGCCTGGCATGTGCGAGGACATGAGTTCAAACCCCAGCACCATGTGCGTACGCATTGAAGTCTCAGAGCAATGAAAGTTGCATGAAAAACTAAATAAAATTGATCCCCCCCCTCTCTCTTTCTCTCTCTGTTCCTCTCACTTAAAAAATTTTTTTTTAAAAAGGAGGTGACAAACTTTGAGACCACTGAAGGATACCCATGGCTAGGATCAGATATTCCTCCCTCTGGTACTTCACTGTGCCCACAGTGAGCCCATTTCTCCATTCCTGGGACTCTTCTTCATATTCTGTCTCCTTTTACTTATGTTAATCATGGACTTTTGTTATTATTTTTGTTACTTATGTTAATCATGGACTTTTGAATTGGGGTGCATCATTTCATATTGCATAGGCAATATGAAAGGTCTAACACCACTATGTGTTTGTTTACTGGACAGAAGTTTGACCATAAAGGAGGGAACATTTCTACTCTGTGAAAAGGGGAAAAAAGGAACTGTTGACATTCAAGAATATGGCTATTCATTTCTCTGAAGATGAATAAGAATACCTGGTGTGTGCTAGCAGAATTTATATAGTCATGATGTTAAAGAACTACAGAAACTTGGTTTTCCTGGGGCTCATCCTGGAGAGAGGCCCAACAAATGTGAAGAAAGTGGCAAAGCTTTTAATGAGTGATCATACCTCCCTGAGCACCAGCGAATTTGCTCTGGAGATAATCTCAGTTGAGAACATTGTGCCAAGGACTTTAAGGGTGGTGCTGTAGGGATCATAGCAGAAATTATACAACTCTAAAAAATGTGGAAAAGTCTCCAATGGTTTCTTTACACCTTACTCATCACCTGAAAATTCACACTGATGAGAGTAGAAGTGGAAAAATTGTTGCAATTTTTTTTTAGCTAGGTTCAAATTTTATTAAATACTGGAGAACTCATAGTGCCTATAAGCCCTACAAGTGCAAATAATGGATCCAAGCCTTTATTCAAATTTCAAACTGTCATCAACATCTGAAAAATCATACTGTAATGAAGGAATAGCATTTGTCAAAAATATATACCTCAGATAACAGCAAAATATTTACCATCAAGAACAACTCTCCAATTTAAAAGTTAAATTCCCATCTCTACCCCATATCTTGATGTATATGTGGGTAACTGGAGAAAACGTAGTTCTCATATAGTTGATTATTTCAGAAATGTATTTTTGAGGTTCTACACTAAATATAATTTAAAATTTTTATTTTTATCTCTTGCTGTGGATTAAACTTAGAAGGGCTTAACTCTTGAGCCACACCCCCAAACCTTCGTAATTTTTATTTTGAGACTGGGTCTTGCTAACTTGCTTAGGGCCACATGGTTGTTGAGGCTACCTTTGAACTAGTGAAACTCCATCCACAGCCTCCTAAGTCACAGGGATTACAAGCATGTGCCACCATATCCAGTTTACAGTACATTTTTACCTATAGTCAACATGTATGCACTGTTACTAAATAAAAATGTGTATTAATATGCTAACACTCTCAAAAACAAGAATGTAAATGATAATAAATACTAGAGAGGATGTGGAGAAAAAGGAACACTTTTACTCTGTTATTGGTATTGTAAATTAGTGTAACAGCTATGGAATCAGTGTGGAGGTTCACAAAAACTAGGTGTGGAATCACCATAGGACTTACCTATACCATTCCCCAATATCTAGTCTCCTGAATAAAAGTCATCAAACCATGGAGATACTCAGGTTTACAGAAGCACAATTCACAATAGCCAAACAATGGAACCAGCCTAGGTTCCATCAACAAATGAATGGATATAGAAAGTGTGGTCTATACACACAATGTAGTTTTATTTAGTCATAAAGAAAAAGGAAATTATGTCATTTGTAGGAAAATGTATGGAACTAGAGATCATTATGTCAAGAGAAATAAGCCATACTCAGAAGATCAAGGATCATATGTTTTCTCTCATGTGGAAGCTACAGAGGAAAAAGGAAAAGCAAGGTGGGGGGATCAGGGATCTAATGAAAATAAATGGAGATCAGTAGATGAAAGAGATCAGGGACTGGGAGGAGGGGATAGAGAAGGGCAGAGTTGGGGAGTAATATGGGCCAAATTATACGATTGTATTGTGTGTGTGCATGACTCTGTAAGCACAGATTTCATCATTGTGTACAACTATAATAATGCACCAATAAAATGTGGAAAGACAAAACCAAATACTGGATTCCTTGTGTAATGTTCTATAACTTCATGTGACAGGTGAATATGCAGGTAGAGTTCATATTCAAAATACGTTGAGCCAAAAATATCAAGTTAACTATTTGAGATTTCTTCACTTTGTTGTAGAGGAATTATGTCTTAAAAATGTGTTTTTGAAGAGTTTAAGGAGAGGTTTCAGTATTTGCTGATGCCTTGACAAACTGGAAGTTCTTCCTTGTCAGGAATATATTCAATCAAGCAGCGAATAAGAACATAAATACACTGCACACTTTTTATTATAAGCAGAAAGAGAGAGAGGACTATTGTATGTTAAATATAGTGCTAGACATCTTCCACTAGCCCATTCTTTTTCTCCATCACTGTCTTAACCCTAAGAATTGGTTTCTTTCTCTCATTGCTATATTTCAATTGACCCAGTCAGCCCTAAAAGTTTTTAATATAGCATTTAGAAATGTATGCAGTTCTGTGACTGGTACAGCCACTCTGGAAAGCAGTGTGGAGAATCCTCAAAAAATTAGGGATGGATCCGCCATATGATCCAGCTATCCCTCTTCTGGGTATTTTCCCAGAAGTGTTAGAATCAGCACATTACAATAGCTAAATTATGGAACTAATCCAGATTCTCCTTACTGGATGAATGGATCCAAAACCTGTGAGATGCACGCACGCACGTGCGCGCACACACACACACAATTGAATTCTACTCAGCAATTAGAAACAACAATATTGTGGCCTTTGAAGGTATATGGATGGCTAAGGAAGAAATCATGCTGAGCAAAGTTAGCCAAATCCAGAGAGTCAATGGTCAAAAAATGTTTTCTCTGATTTTTGGAGGCTGGAGCTAAACCCAGTCTTGGGTGAAAGCTAGTCAAACTCATATATTAGACTCAGCAAAGGCATAGCAACACATAATCTAGGGAAACCATAGATATGTAGAGGGGAGGGGGAAATAGATGAGGAGGGAGGGAGGGATAGGTGAGGGATGAGAGAGGAAGGGAGAATAGGGAGGGATCTAGGGAAACAACCAACAATGTAACATACTCTTTACCCCCATGAGAATCCAAAAATACTTATGAAATCATTAAAGTCTGGAAAATTCACAATCTAAGAATTTATGTAGCTTAAAGGGACAAAATATGGAAGAATCAAGAGACTGGAGGATGGGCGATGTGGAGGTAATTCTGTTTTAAGAACGTGCTTAGGGGCTGGAGCAGTGGCTCAGCGGTTACAGCTCTTGCCTGGCATGTGCAAGTGGGAAGGTTCAAATCCCAGCACCACACGCACAACGGAATATCAGAGCAACAAAAGCAACATGAACAAACTAAATAAGAATTGATTCTTTCTTTCTCTCTCTCTCTCTGTCTCTCACTGTCCCTATCTCTTAAAAAAAAGAGAACATATGCCTATCATATTCTTACTTTATATGCATTTATGATTATATAATAGCCCAACTCCTTAATTAAAAATTTTTTTAAATGTTGGCAATTCTGCAGTTAATATCACCATTCCTGAAGCTTTCTGTGTAGTCCAAAGGTGTTTCTCACTAGAGAATAATAACCTATTCCATCTACAACTCAGTGAAATCAATGTTACTGATTTAGCAATTCCGCTAAATCTTTTAGTTGCTTAGAACACCAGGATTCAGGCCTGTCTGTTTAAGGATAGGCCTGCAGTGAAAAGCAAACTTTCCAATCAACAGTGTTCAAACATGATCACTGAAGCAGATCTGGGCCATCACCCAGAAGGGCTCATGAGTGGGTGGCGTGGTGGCAGAGGATATGTGTACTCAGACTTGGGAAGAAACAATAACATGGTGGTTCCAGATATGTCAAATAAGAAAGGATCTGAAATGCAGAGCTACAGCACAGAGTTCTCATCTTAACCCCCAGGGGAAGGTGACTAAGAGGGACTTACTGCCCAAACCAAGCAGGCTGAGGTTTAGATGTGGTTCCCAGTAGCAACGGGAATTGGTGAACAGGAAGGAAGTCAGAAACTACTAGTTTTAGAAACTAGGCCTGAACAGCAAGCACTGAAAGGAAGCTCAGTCTCTGTGGATTCCTGGGAGTTTCCTGATTTAGCAGGCCTGTTCCTGGCAGCTGAGCCTGTTGCCGATGGCGACATGTCTAGGCTGAGCTCAAACGCTGGTGGATCTTGCTGCCCACAGCTCAGCTGAACACAGGAGAATGTGTTCCATTCAGGGGAAAGAATACGAATCCTCTTCACCTTCATTCCCTCCTCCACCTTTGAGAAGAGCTTCCCCACTGTAGTTCAGCAGTCTTCCCAACTTAGAGAAGGCCGGGAACTGAAGAAAATAAGGAGATTAGTGGGTCCATCACCCACTCCTATTTTGTGACCTTGGTTGCTTCTCTGATGTGATAGGGGTAAGAAATGCCTGACTAAATGATAGAGCTGAACGGTTGACAGACATGTCTCAAACTGAAGGTAAGAGGCAGGAGCTGGGCCCACGGTGATCAGTCCCATCATTTCCCCAGAATCTAAGAAAAATACTTCAGAGGTGGGGCCGAATGGGAGGCTTTCAGGGCATTGAGGGCATACCCTCAAAGGGGATTATGGGATCCTGGTCTCTTCCTCTCTTGCTTTTGCTCCCCAGCCATGAGGCTAGCAGGGTTCTTGTCAGTGTTGTTTGTTGTTTGTTTCTATCCACCATTCTTGCCAAGATGTAGTGCCTCAACACAGGCACAAAAGCCACAGGGCCAACTGATCATGGACTGGAACCTCTAAGACAACAAGCCAAACTAAATCTTTTGTTTTTATGAATTAGACATCTTGGGTGTTTGTTATAGAGTCAGAAATCTGAGTAACACAACATACAATGCTTAAAATTCTTCACAATGTTAAAAAGCATAAATATTGCAACACAGACCAACACAGATGAATCTCACAGGCTAAGTAGTATCTTGTTTTATTCATATCAAGTTCAAGAACAAAAAAAATCGCTCATGATAGTACAAGCTAGAATATTGGCTGCCTCTGAGAAGAAAGATATGGAGTAGGAAAAAGGAGTGAGGGAGCACTTACAATGTTAAGAAATACTCTCATCTTGATCTACACGTTCATTACTCGAGCATATGTGTGAAAGTTCACCAGATTGTACTTAAATTCAGCCATCTTGATACTAAAATTTACCTAAATTATGGTAATTGAAACAATGACATTGGACTATTGTTATGATTTAGATATGATGTGTCCCTCCATTCAGAGGTGCAATTATCAAATGATGAGAGCTGTGACCTCATTGAGCCATCACCAGGTGGTAACTGAGGGCATGCAGGGGCCCTGGCTGGAGGAGGTGGGTCACTGAGAGTGTTCCCTGGAAGAGCTCATCTCCCTTGTTGTTGCTCTCTCCCTCCTTCTGCTTTCTAGTTGTAAGGAACTGAGCAACTCTCCTCCACCCCAGGCCCAGGGTGATGGAGTTAGCCAATCAAGGACTGAGCCTCTGGAGCCGTTATTCCAAAGTAAGCTTTTCTTCCTTGAAGCTGTTCTGGTCAAGTATTTTGGCCACAGCAAGGGAAAGCTGACTAACACTGCGGTGGTTTAGATGTTTGTCTCCCCCAAGATGCACATGGAACTTTACTTCCCAGTGCAACAGTGTTGGGAGGTAAGGCCCAATGCGAGGCCTTCAGATCACAAAGGCTGTGTCCTCATGAATGACCACTGCCCTCACCACAGCAGCAGGTTCCCTGTGAAAGAGTGAGTTCCAGCCCCTCTCTGCCCTTTCCAGTTCTCACTCAGCCTCTACTCTTGCCCTTCCTCCACGGGATGACCCAACCTGAAGGCCTTTACCAGAAGCGGCACCATGCTGTAGAGCCTTCCAGCCTCCAGAACCATGAGCCAAACAAACCTATTGTTTATAAAATTACCCAGTCAGTGATATTCTGTTATAGCAGCAGAAAACAAACTATGACACAGTTCAATATAGATATAAGTAGGGTTCCTCAGTTGCCCCTGCCTTCTTTATATGTGCTGAACAAAAAATCAGAGTGTCTTGACAGCTCTAAGTCTTAGCAATCTGCTAAACTAAATTATGTGCCTCACCTTCTGGAAAGAAATAATTGGAATGTTGAGTAACATGTTTTAATCTTTTGAAATACATAAATGAGGGGCTGGAACAGTGGCTCGGCAGTTACGGCGCTTGCCCGACATGTGCAAGTACGCGGGTTCAAACCCCAGCACCACGTACACAACGAAATGTCAGAGCAACAAAAACCAGATGAAAAAACTCAATAAAAATTGATTCTCTCTGTCTCTCTCTCTCTCTCACTGTCCTTCTCTCTTAAAAAAAAATGAAATACATAAATGAGCTAGAAAAAAATCTATAGAAAATAAAAATAAAATGAAAGCAATAACTCTGAAGGTAATAAAAAGAAAAAATCTGACTTTCAACCAAAGATTTTTCTATTCAAGCCTGAAGTCCTAGAATCTCTTAGTTTATGGCTACAGGTGAAGAATGGAAATAAAATCTAGGTTCCAGCTGAGTGACTGTCACATAAAGCTGGACCCTGAAGGGCTCCATGCTCAATAAGAGGCTGAATAAGAAATAACTCATAACATGGGAAGGAATAGCAATAACCTGATCTGTCTCAACCAAAGGGGCTGAGACAAAAGAATTGGTGCCCACAGCAGCATTCATAGAATCTGCAAGGCAACACAGCTGCTCACACGGAAAACTCTCAAGAAGGCGGTGCATGCCTGTAAGCCCACTGATTCAGTAGACTGAGGTGAGAGGCCCCCAAGCTTGAGGCCAGCCTTGGCAGCTTAGTGAGACCCCTCTCAATATAAAACATAAATAAGAAACAGGACTGGGAATGTAGCCCTGTGGTAGAGAGCCCCTGGGTTGAATCCCCAGTTCTTGGAAAACAACCCAAAATCTCAAGAGGAGAACCAAATACAAAATGAATGGAGTTGGCTGTCTTCAGTTGATTAGAAGATATAAAGTCAAAAGATCTGCAGAATAATATAATTTCAAACTCAGGTTCCAGAGCATCCGACAAAATACTACTAATGAGAACTACTAGAATTAGACCTGCAAAAATGTCAGATATAAGTATTTCAAATGTTTTATTTGGAAAAGAGAATATTGATATATGAGCAAGAACTATAAAGAATCAGATTTGGAAAAATATATAAGCTAAAAATTAAACTGTCAAAACTTAAGAGATGGGGCTGGAGCAGTGGCTCAGTGGTTACAGTGCTTGCCTGGCATGTGTGAGGATGCAGGTTCAAACCCCAGCACCATGTACACAATGAGGTGTTGGAGCAATGAAAGCCACATGAAAAACTAAATAAAATTGATTTCTCTCTCTCTATCTCTCTCGTCACTCTCTCTTAAAACAAAACAAAAACTTAAGGGATATGGAGAAAGGCCTTGTTTGAGGAGACAGATATACTTGCCCTGATTTGAACATTATACAATGTGTCCATGAATGTAAACATCACATGGTATCCTGTAAGCACGGACAATTTTTATGTGTTGATAAAAATTATTTAAAAAGAAGTTGAGAGCTTACAAAGTACATAGAAATCTTTGGCTTCTGATGTAACATACGATCTACTGGCATTCTGGACACCTTGAACTAGAGAATTTAGCATTCCACTTCAAGAGCAAAATTGTACAGTATCAGACTTGCAATCCAGAAACTTTGGTCTAACATAAGAGAAAAACTCAATTTGCAACAAGAGTTGATGCTTACGAGTTTGAAAAAGATTTTCAGTCAATTGGAAACTTCTGCCTGCACCAGCTGGATGAATTTGAAGGCCAGGTATCAGGCTCACAGTGTATAGATTCTGTTCCTATGCTGGTATGCTTCATGGGCTGCCGTATTTCAGCTAAAGCAACAGGGCCCTCTCTTCGAATCCAAGAGGAACTGAAACCAGAGGCATCATTACTGCAGAATTTATCACTGGCAAAGAAAAAATAAGAGTAGCACTTCTCCTGTTGATTTTATTTATTTTTATTTACTTATTTTAAAGAGAGAGGGACAGAGAGAGAGAAAGAATCAATTTTGTTTAGTTTTTCATGTGGCTTTCATAGCTCTGACACTTTATCGTGTACTTGGTCCTGGGGCTTGAACTTGGGTCCTCACGCATACCAGGCAAGCGCCACAATCTCTGAGCCACAGCCTAGCCCTCTCCTGTTGTTTTTAAATGTAAGAATGATAAGCGTCTGCTTGTTGCCATATTTAAAGAGACCTGGATAATGTGAAGTATTTCTAATTGAGATAATCCTCCTTTTGTATCCTCCGCTGTGAAATTCTTAAAAGTAAAAAGTCTGACTATTGAGCTTCCTCTCAAAAAGATTTTCTATTTCTTTTATGTAGCCAACATGGCAGTATTGTATGCTCAAACACAAATCTTAAATGTCTAAAGAATGTTTATGAAACTAAATTGTTTTGAATATTTTTCCAAGTCTGTTTTACGTGTGTTTGGTTACTAGTGAGATCACAGTAACACATCATTGAAATGGCAAAAACGGTCATTTTTTAAGTGATTTTAGAAATGTTAAGACATGTTACTTGGGGCCGGAAAGGTGGTTCAATGGTTGGATCACTTGCTTGGCAGCATAAGGACCAGGGTTCAAACCCTAGCAATTTACAAACAACTAAGTGTTGGAGAAACAAAAACCACATTAATAAATAAAATCGATTCTTTCTTTCTGTCACTCTCCCCACCCCTGCTCTCTCTCTCTCAGAAAAAAAAGACATATAACTTTAATTATAACTTTTCTAACATAGTCCCCCCAAAATGCATGTTTATATTATCTTTCTCCAGAAGCATAATTTTCTCAAATACCATCATCAAATTGAAATACTGTTGTTAAATTTTATACTGAAATTGAAAAAGAATCCTAGAAAATGCACATATTTATTGACCCTGCATTTTCAGAATTTTATGATTTAGTCAATATGTGTTGAAATGCAATGTTTTTAAGTTGGAGGCACGATTATTTAATTCGGAATATATGAGGTTCCTGGTCTGTTCTAATGGAATATGGTTTCAGTGAATTAATAAGAGTTCAGTATTCTTTCTTTATCACATTTATCTTGGGCTCAACCTTACTAATTTCTTTTTATTAGATATGAACCATCAGAGCTAAAGATTTTATTCTATCATGAATGATAGCAAAAAAAAAATCACGTTTATTCTAAGTGGATTTTGCGGAAATCTAAAAGATTGGTCCTTTTGAAATTTTCTGTAAACCTGAGGCAATATTTTACAATTGTAAAAGGATCTGAATTACAGAATTATGAAAGGATTCTATTAATAAAAGCATTATAGTTCTAAAATGTGTAAATCCTTTTGCCTTGGAATTTATCTCTATTTTGAATTCAGTTTCCACAATGTCATAACGTTTTTTTGGATTGTGCATTGGCAGTAACATTTAGGAGTTCTGATAGTTCAGTGAAGATGTTCAAGAGTGTCAGTTACACAGTTCAGGAAGCAGAAAGATTGCAGGGGTCATCTTTATAAATTACCACTAAATCTATTTATACATCAGAGAGCTTAAAAATTGCTCACAAAGTATTACTATATTTTTACAGACCATAATTTTAATCAGTAGAGAGTAACTTTCAGTAGACTTTCAAAAGGTGCTTGATAGAGATATTTCTCAATGTAGTTTTCCAATTTTGTGCTCAGGTGTTTAAAATTCAGTTTACCTAAAGACATGAACAGATGAAGAACAGGAATGGGTATTTAAGGGAGAAAGCATATAAAGGTAATGTTTTAGAATTTAGATTATTTGGAACTTGGAATTCATGTCAGTGAGTAGCCATGTGAAAGACCTACAATGACTGTTTCTTCTTTTAATGCTTCTATTGCAGTGACTAGGATTTTAGCCAGCATTTTATTGGTGCAACTTATTTTAAAGGTTTCTGGCACAGGTATGTGTACGGATAAGAATCATATTTTTTTAAGGAGAGTTACAAGAGAGAGAGAAGGAGGGAGGGAGAAAGAGAGAAACAGTTTTTATTTAATTTTGCATGTGGCTTTCATTGCTCTGAGACTTGGATGTGTACTGGGTGCTGGAGTTTGTACTTGTGTACTCACGCATGCTGGGCAAGCGCATAACCACCCTGCCATTACTTC
The DNA here is from genome assembly GCA_004027875.1 of Aplodontia rufa. NCBI lineage: Eukaryota > Metazoa > Chordata > Mammalia > Rodentia > Aplodontiidae > Aplodontia > Aplodontia rufa. The sequence goes on from PVKS010017774.1 coordinate 16,425, forward strand.
AGCCTGTAAGAATCGTATTGAATGATACTAACCACAAGTTTTATACCTGTGGCAAACTGTGTACAATAGCAGTTAAGGTTTAGGGCAATATTCAAGGAAAAAAATGAATGGTCAAATCTAAGCTAATTAATCACTGTTCTTTGGCTAATATGGCAGTATGCTTTGGATATTTGGTCTTTGAAACTGAAATTACCTGCTAAAATGTATGTTAATGACCTTCCCACCACTGTTGCTATTAGCTTTTGCATATGTAACCTAGAAATAGAATAATACATATGAACACAGAATTGTGATAAACCCAAAGATCCTAATGTGTTATTATGATTTCAAGAAATTCCCTATAGGGGCTGGAGGGGTGGCTCAGTGGTTACAATTGCTCACCTGGCATACACAGGGACCTGAGTTCAAACCACATACACAACTAAGTGTCAGAGCAATGAAGGCCACATGAAAAACTAAATGGAGTTGATTCTTAAAAAAAAAAAAAAAAAAGGGAAAGAAAAAGAAAAAGAAATTCCCTATAAGCATGCAGTGGTAAAAAGGTTTGGTTCTAATATAAGTCAACATAATGCCTCAAAGCTTTGTTTTTTCTTTTTCTTTTTGAATCAGCATAATCTGTATTTCAAAACAGCATTTTTATCATGTAAAAATCCAGCAAAACCAGAAATACTGACATATTTTCCTGGATTTTCACATTTGTTGATTTTTATTCACAATCTCTTTTTAAATATAATTTACAACCTAATCTCAAATGCTAAGTGGTAGAAATGTCTGGAAATAAATTTTTTAAAAAGTTAAGCTAAGGACTGGAGTGGTGGCTCAGCGGACACAGCACTTGCCTGGCATTCGCAAGGACACAGGTTCAAACCCCAGCACCACGAACAAAACAAAGTATCAGACAATGAAAGCCACACGAAAAACTAAACAAAATTGATTCTCTCTTTCTCTCACTCTCACTGTCCTTCTCTCTTTTAAAAAAAAAGTGAAGTTGTGACAACTATACAATTGCTAGAAGAAGGGGCTGGAGTGGAGGCTCAGCAGTTACAGCGCTTGCCTTGCATGCACAAGTATGAGAGTTCAAACCCCAGCACCACGTACATCGATGAAGTCTCAGAGCAATGAAAGCTATGTGAAAAACTAAATAAACATTGATTCTCTCTGTCTCTTTCTCTCTCTCTCTCACTGTCCCCTAAAAAAAAAAAAAAAAAAGGAATTAAAGCCAAGAATCAATGAGTGGGATGCCATTAAACTGAAAAGCTCCTGCACAGCTAACAAATTAGTTAAGAGTGTCAAGAGAGGGGGCTGGAGCAGTGGCTCAGCAGTTACAGCACTTGCCTTGCATGCAAAAGTCCATGAGTTCAAACCCCAGCGCCACGTACACAGAGAAGTCTCAGAGCAACGAAAGCCACATGAAAAACTAAATAAAGTTATTTCTAGCTTTCTCTCTCTCTTAAAAAAATGTGTCAAGAGAAAACCTACAGAATGGGAGAAAATCATTGCCTGCTATGCCTCCAAGAAGGGACTAATATCCAGAATATACAAAGAACTCAAAAAAACTGAACACCAAAACCACAAATAATCCAATCAATAAGTGGGCTAAGGAATTGAACAGAAATTTCTCAACAGAGGAAGTCCAGAAAGCTAATAAATAGATGAGAAAATGTTCTACATAACTAGTAATCAAAGAAATGCAAATCAAAACTTCATTGAGATTCCACCTCGCTCCAGTCAGAGTAGCAAAAAATGAAGAATATGAATAATAACACATGCTGGAGGGGTTGTAGGGAGAAAGGAACACTAACACACTGATGGTGGGACTGCAAACTTATACAGCTACACTGGAAAGCAGTGTGGAGACTCCTCAAAAAATTAGGGCTGGAACCACCTTATGACCCAGCTATCCTACTCCTGGGTATTTTCCCAAAAGAGTTAGAATCAGCATATTATAGTGATGTGGCTTCATCAATGTTTATAGCAGTTAAATTTATAATAGCTAAACTATGGAACCAACCCTGATGCCCCTCACTGGATGAGTGGATTTAAAGACTGTGATATTCATTCTACTCTTCTGTTAGAATAATATCATGCCCTTTGCAGCCAAATGGATGGAAATGGAAAAAAATCATGTTGAGTGAAACATCCTAAACCCAGAGACTTAAAGACCAAGTGTTTTCTCTCATATGTGGAAGCTAGAGTAAAAAATAAGACAGGATGAAAGTTAGCTAAGTTTAAGTAATAAACTCATCATAGTTGAAATTTTGCATAAGCTGGGGGAACCATACCTATGAAGGTGGGGAAAGAAGGGAGGGAGGCAGGGAGAGGGACAAGGGGGATTAACAGTACAACTGGGAATACTCAACTCCCATGAGAAGCCTAACTATACATAGGCAGGAAGAAAGACTCAAAAATTTCAAAAATTTATATATATATATATATATATATATATATGCATTTCCAATTATAGCATGGGAGTATTACAAAGGAGACATGAGAACAGGGAATGGATGAAGCGGGGGCGGGGGTAGATCCTGGGCTAGGATGGCTTTAGCTTACTGTGTCAATATCCATGTATGCATGAATATGTAACAATGATTCCCTCCAAAATGCAAGAATATATCCAACAAATTTTTTAAAAAGCGAATCTCTGAGACTATGTTTCATGCAACAGGTTCTATGCAGTGTGAGGAGTGTCTGAGAAATAGAGTAAAACAATGTAATTATTGTTGTAGCTAAACTTTCAATAATCTTTGTCTTTTGCTCCATGTTTAAGGATGCATGTGGAGTCAATGTAATTGAAATTCCCCTTTTTGTCAGCAGAGGCTTCTGTGTACAGTTCATCCACCTCCTCATCTGTAAACTGATCTCCCATCTTTTTTAGCAGCTCTTGGATAACCCTTCTGAATGGTACCTGCTGCTTCTTCATCACAAGCAAAAGCATCTGTGATGACATTTTTAGGATCTATCCCATTGAACTTCTCACCAAACATGGACCCCGGAGCCTCAGTCATCATGGCATTAAGGTATGCATCAGCAGTATTCTTACCAGAGAGGCAAATATATCATGCAATCCTCTTTGTCAAGGAAAGAAGGAAGGAAGAATTGAAGGAAGGAAGGAAGAAAGAGGAAAATCTCTACTTTCACCAATCATGTTGAAGGCCTCTTTAAACTCATGAATCTGTCTAATATGGTAACCACATTGGATGAAGAACCCTGAGAGCCTCCCAGGTTCCTCTGCAAAACAGACCCAGAAACTGCTGGGGTGTGGCAGGACAGTGGTGGCACCAGTACTTCCTGTCTGGAAAGATCAGAGGCACACCGGAAGGCCTAGGCGAGCTGGAAGGCGCTCACGGTGCATGCAGCTTGGAAAGGGCACTCTTATCTACAGTGTTAAAGACAGCTGATCCACATCTCCTGGAGAAACCGCGCTGCCCAGGCTCCATGCCCACAGCCTGGGTTGGGTTGTCTCTTCCTTCCCTGTCCTGATCTGTTGCAATACTCCTTACAGTGCTAACGGAAATAAACATGAACTATGTGTAATTTTACATATTCTAGTAAGCACTCTTTTTAAGGTAACAAGAAAAAAATAGATTTGCTCTCATGTAGGATGTACAAAGCTACAAAGTAATGTTAGTCCTTCAACACTGATTAAAAGCCACGTTGTCCACATAATCATATTTTGTCTTGAACCTGTAAGAGATCTGAGATCACAAGGCAGCTAAATGAGCTGAATTCCAAAGAATAAGTTCCTCCGAGAAGAGACAGTTCACAAAATTTTTCACCTTTGCCCAAGACTGGAAGAAAGAGGTGGCTGCCCTACCCAAAAATCAGAAATAAGGTCTCTATATATTAAACAAAAATTGGAAAAAAATGCACAATTTTCTTTTTCTAAAAGACAGAGTGACAGTGAGAGATAGGGAAAGAGAATCAATTTTCATTTAGTTTTTCATGTGGCTTTCATTGCTCCAACACTTAGAGGTTGAACCCACATACTCACGCATGCCAGACAAGCACTGTGACCACTGAGTCACTGCTCCAGCCCACAAATATACAATTTTTTTTTTCGAGGCACATTAAACTTTATTTAAACACATTGAGCTTTATCACTTATTTGCACCTTGCTCAAGGTCAAATGGGCTGTGAGTTATTTTATCATAGTCATTTCCTGCTTAATAACAGCTGAAAGCAAGACAATGAAAAGGGGAGACTTGAAAAAGGAGAGGAGGAACTGCTTGGTGTTTATCTACAAGGTTATAGGAAATTCATTTCATTTCTTGTGGGTCAGTAGCATTCACTCCCATTTTTCAGAGGAGGAAACTCAGAGGTGAAGTAATTTTCCCAGAGTGAAGTTTGGAGAGACAGGAATTGAGCTCTATGATCCAGACAACAAGCCAGGAAAGCAAGGCTGTGTTGGGTCCTGGGCCAAGGACATGATCAGAGGTCTGGGGGCTTGGGAGTGGAGCTGGAGCAAGATGCGGAAAGATGGTGGGAGCTGAAGACTTTAAGTGTGACCTTGGTTTTCACACAAGGACACTGAGTCTCTTATTTCTAAATTTGGCTTTATCACAGGGTGGCAGATGGCTAAGCAATCAATTCTCAACTATTGCTGCTTATAAGAAGCTGGGGGAATGTGTAACTTTGCTGAAGTTCTGCTATCTTGTCTAGAGAATCAGAGCCTTGGGCAAGAATGCATCTGAGGTCTTTGCCAGCATTAGTAATGGAAAACTGTTGGTTACAATAATGATTGTAAGAAACTCACAAGGTTATGGAGAATAGTAACATGTACATGAAACTAGTTGTTACAAGCCCAGAGTGCCAGGCAGCCAGTTCCATCCAAAAAGGAACTCAACTCAAACGTAAGTCCACCGAACATCTGACTACATGCCATCTTCCTCGGCCTTCATTTCCAATGGTCAGAAAACATCAAAGATTGTGATGTTTTCTGGATGCAATTCTTCATTAAGCTTTTTTTTTTTGATTGTTCAACAAATAAATTTCTTTTTTTTTTTCATTGTCAAACAATCAAGAACAAATGTGTATTTACATGGTTATCCAAGGCTGATGCCATGTCATGGATGCCCCCCTCGGGTTCCCCATGATTCTATGTTTCCCCCAGAAGAACCTCTGTGTTAAACAGAAGAAATACACAATTTTAACTGGAGACTTCAACACTTCTCTTTCAGTAGTTGATAGAGTATATTAACAGTAAGAATACCAAAAATATCAGTATAGGTATAGAAGCCCCAACTTTATTTTGCTGACATTATAGAACACTGCACCCTGAAATAACAGAATGTGTGTTCTTTGTAAGTGCGCATGAAATAGTCACCAAGAAAGGCCATTTTTTGAGGCATAAAATAAATCTCAAAAAAATGTAAAAGGAAGAAATCATGTAAAGCATGTTGTCTGGCCACAAAAGAAGTACATTAGAAATCAACAGCACAAAGACATATGGAAAAATCTCCAAATATTTTGTTATCAAACAGTGTGCTTTTACAACACCCATATGTCAAGGAAGAACTCACAGGAAAATTAGAAAAGATTTTACATAAATTAAAATGAAAACAAAAGGTAATAAAAATCTGTCAAATGCACTGAGAAAAACTGAGCTCCTGAATGGCTAGATGGAACAAGTTACAGGATATTTTGAACAAGTCCTAGTAATTCAAGTTTTCAAGAAATACATGTAAATGAACTCCAATCATGGGAGATCGTGGGATGGAAGCTCTTCTTTGGAGCCTGATTTTATGCTTAAAATTTCATCTGCTTTTGTCACTGGAGAGGACCAAGGAGGTCCTAATGATGCTGTTTTTATTTTTATTTTTGTTTTATTTTGAACAGAGGGGGAGAGAGAGAGAGAGAGAGAGAATCAATTTAATTTACTTTTTCATGTGGCTTTCGTTGCTCTGACACTTTGCTGTGTGTGTGGTGCTGGAGTTTGAACCCATGTCCTTGTGCATGCCAGGCAACCACTATAATAGTGGAGGCACCACAGCAGCCCCACAATGCTGGTTTTGTGGGTTCGTGTCCTATTGGAGTTGAAGAATGAAACTGAGGGACACCGAGGCAAGTGGAGCAAACAGATTTTTATTTGTGAAAGGACAGGAAGAAAAGGCTTCTCCAGGAGAAGAGTGTCTCAGGGAGAAGAACTCGAACTGAGGAGGGGATGCAGCTCACTCTTTTTAAGATGCTCTTTCCTTGAATAATCATTGCCTTCCCTCTTTCCTCCCGCATGCCTAGGAGTGTGAGCGCAAAATTCTGGTCTGATCCAGTCTTTGGTTCTGGGCCTCCAGCATCTTTATCAGCAGAGGGGAAGTCACTGTCTGGACCACCACTTGTAGTGAAGGGGATGTGGAGCTGAGCACCTCTGCTTACGCAGGGCAGTGGATGCTCTTTGCCCTCTCAGAAAAAGTGACCCTCAGCTAATTTCCTCCTTCCGACCGCATCATTCTGCCTACACTGACTGCCTAGTTTTTTTCTGCCTCACTAATGATGCCGGTTTGGTGGAAGTTGGGTTTGCGTCTCCCCAGGGTCAAAGAACGAAACTGGGGGACACAAAGGCAAGCGTAGCAGACAGATTTTAAGAAAATAACAGAAAGCAGAGCATAGAGGGTACAGCAGACTCCCCCGGAACGGGAGAAGGGGACAGAGCCCAAGAAGGGGCGGGACTCGCCCTTCTTACAGGTTCATAACAATTGCCTTCCCTCCGATAGGCCTAAGAACGTGGGTGCTTAAGTTCTGGTTTGACCTAGTCTTTGGTCCGTGCCCCCAATAGCTTTATCAGCAGAGAGAATGCAGTGCCTTTGTGGCAGAAGAGAGTATCTGCATTTGTGTCCTCCTTACTAGCACTGGGGATGTCAAATTGATAAGCTGGGAGCAGTGCTCTTTGTCCTCGTAAAAGAAAAAGAACCAGTTTCTTCTTGATCTACCCAAAATTCCAACTATACTTTCCCCCCCTGTCTCACTAAGAGAGGGGACCTGACGTCCAACCCAAAAAGAAGTGCGGATGACTCAGTAAGCAAGGCACAGACAAACAGTTACTTAAGAACAGCAAAGGAATTCACACTCGGAGTGTGGACGACCCTTGACTCTCAGAGAGGACGGTGATTTGCTCAGGTTTTAACTCTTGCTAATTTTGAGAGGGGAGGAATCCTAAACGGGTAAACCATTGTTAGGTTTTGTTGATTTGAAAAATGTTTATAAACTTTCTTAGAGCTCAAGTCTCATGATGATCAAGTTCCATGGTGGCTGCCCTATATTCGGAAAGTAGAATGTTCCTATTTCATCAAAAGTCCAGCCTATAGTCACTTGTGGACACAGTGTGTATGTTGCTCAGGTGGGGGACATTTAAATTAATTTTATGTCTAATCTCTTATACTTAAGCACTGAATGTTCTGTACATATTCAACCAAAGAAGCAAGTTTGCCATAGCTTGCCAGGTTTTCAGAAGTCTCCATTTACTAATAGTCTTTCCCCATAAGCACATTTTAGTTTACCTATCTTATTTTTCCCCTCAGAGACTTTGATCTCCTTTTCCTAAGGGGCACATAAGGAGGATCCATCTTCTATAATGCCTTCAAATTGAGGAAGGTCATTGTCTCCTACCTACTTAGGGATCAAAAAGTCCATGCCTGTCAGTCTAATAGTGATGAGAGGAGCAGATGTTCAGCAGTAAAAACAGACTGAAATCCATGAGAGTATATCATTTTTAGGGGAAATTGTTACATTCTAGGAAATATAAATTTTACAAGAAGACTAAAAACGTAACAACTGAATAGTGTGAGTATAATTATTATGACTAGGGGTTCTAGAAGAGGTGAAAACCAAGTTATAGTGGGTAGGTACGCTTTAATTATTTCCAAAATATTTTGTTTTTCCTGGATACAGATTTTTCAGTCAGGTAGCCTTTTGTAAAATTGTACTAGTACTACTTTCTATTTGTCCTGTGAAATTGATATAAGAGCATCAGGAAGTATTTGTCAGAGCACAGACCTCTTCCTTTTGCCAGAAGGTGATTCAAGGCTAATCTATTATCTATGACCATTGGATCAGGTCTAGAAACTTCACCAGTAACTTAAAGACCTTGATCTATTTTGGTGAGAGATCCTATTAAAAGTGACCACCACAGCAATAATTAGACTGGGTCCTCTTTTTATGGTTTGAGCTAGTGGGGAGAGTTCCCCAAAGGTTGTTGGTAAAGACTATTCTCATCTGGAGAGATAAAACATGTCCAGTTCCCCAATCCTCAGACATTTTGTGTCAGTCAGTGCAGTGCATAGTATACCCATTGGTGGAACTAAAGAAAGTGCGTGTCAAGAAAAACACACCCCTGGCTGGGTAAACTTAGAAGTCCATAGTCCAATTGTGGATCACTACCTCTGGGAACTGGTGATAAAGGATTTGTCCAAGTGATCAAAGGAGAAAGAAAGAAGGCCTTGTTGTTTAGACACTCATTCATAATCACTGATTCTTTAAAAGTTTAAGAGTTGGGGCTAGAGTGGTGGCTCACTAGTTACGGCGCTTGTCTGGCATGTGCAAGGACCCAGGTTTGAACCCCAGCACCGCGTACACAACAAAGTGTTGGAACAACAAAAGCCACATGAAAAACTAAATAAAATTGATTCTCTCTCACTGTCCCTCTCTCTCTCAAAAAAAAAAAAGTTTAAAAAGAAAAAGAGAAGCAGGTTTGACTCTGGATAAGTGAATCCATGAACTGTGTCCCTGTAATCTAATAGCAGTAAGGGTACTTACCAGAACTTAGAAAGGGTCCTTCCATCTAAAGAGGAGCTGATCTGATGGGAGAATCTCTTTCGTAGGTTTAAAGTAAGACATAATCCCCAGGTTGAGTTTTAAATGTAGAGACTGAATCATATGGAGCTGGAAGGACCTTATTATCATATTTTAATGAAGTTTTTTTTTACTTGACCTAAATTAATTAGTCATTATGTAATCATTTCTTGTGCTTTCCAATTAGTGACAAGGTCTGAGTCAGAAAAAGCCTCCTGTAGAGCATTTCATAAGGGCTGAGTCGAAGGAAAGTATTAGGGGTGATTCTGGTTCTTAACAGAGCAATGCAACTAGGGGTCTGTTGTTCTTTTGACATAACTTTGTCAAGGTGGTTCTGATATGTATATTATTAGCCCTTTCAACTTTTCCTGATGATTGAGGTTTCCAGGAAGTATGAAGATAGTAAGTTACGCCCAATGATTGTGAGAAATCTTGTGTCCCTTTGGAATAAAAAGGGGGACCCATTTTCACTCAGGTGATATGAGGAAGTCCCAAACCTAGGAATAATTTCTTTTCATAGAGCTTTAGTGAGTTCTTGGGTCTTTTCAGTTGGGGTAGGATGTGCTTCTATCCACCCAGAAAAAGTATCAGCAAAAACTAAAAGGTATTTATACTCCTAACATGGAAGCATCTGGGTGAATTGTAACTGCCACTCTTCCCCAGGAATATGTGCTAGCATTGTACTAGGTTTGAGTGGTGGTTTGCTTTCTCCTTTCCTGGATTATTCAGAGAAGAATAATCTAGTGACCTCTCAAATGGTAGATTCAGGGCCCTTGCCCATAACGGCATGAATGAATGAAGTAGTTACTGCTTCTCTCCCCAAATGCCATGAGTCATGGATCCCTTTAACAATTTTTTATTGTCAGCCAGGGGTAATAAAACTTTATAGACTCCTTCTTTAATCCATCAGCTGTTCTCTGCTAATTTATGTCTCCAATGTCTTGCCCATTTTTCCTTAATTTTTGAATGAGTGTTTGTCTAAACTTGGAACAAGGGGAAGTGAGGCCATTACTTAAATCTGCCGGTGAATTTCCTTGAGTTATGGGAGAATTGTCCTTTTGATGCCCTCTGCAATCTATCATTGCCACTGGGCCAGTAACCACCCAGCTTCTGGGAGTGAAGGAATTTCAGATCCATGTATGGGGGAATTTTTTTTTTTTTGGTATGGCAGTATGAGTAGGAAGGACCAGGAAAGCACCTCTGGAGTCAGTAAAGATGTGTACTTATTTGTCTTTTTCCAGTTGTAAAGCTCAAGTGAGGGTGACTAATCAGCTTTTTGTACTGGGGTATTTGAAGGGTGTGGTTTTGCTTCAATCACTTCTAGTCTTTTTTTTTTTTTTTTTAGAAAGAGGGAAGAAAGAGAAAAAAAGAAGCAATTTTCATTTAGTTTTTCGTGAGACTTTCATTCCTCCGACACTTCATTGTGTGCGTGGTGCTGGGGTTTGAACCCATATGCTTGCACATGCCAGGTAAGCGCCAAAACTGTCGAGCCACCGCTACAGCCCCCTCTACTAGAGTCTTAACAGATGCACAGCCTTCCTTTCAAATTCACTCACTCGTGTAGCTCCTTCCATCTGTGAGCCACTCTTGGAACCCCTGCCCAAGAGTGTTGGGTTAATTAAAAGCTGGTCTTTGAGATCACATCTGTTAAAGTAAACCCGATCTGCAGTTCCCACACAGGGTGAAGTAGATTCTCGCCTTCTCTTGGAGTAAAAAGTGCCAGATTTCGTTTGCACACTGTTTTAGTAATCTCTGGAGATTCTAAAGAGATGGCTTAATATTTAGAATCTGTCCTCCAATTAACCATTGATGTCCTTTGATTTTAAGAACATTCTGGATCTGATGGGAGGTTTGGACCGCTAGTAAGCACCCTAACATTGACTTACTATCCTCTCCTACTAGGAGTGCTGTGTAGTCACAACCTGTAAGCACCCTGGTCACCCGTAGGAGGACATGCGTGCGATGTCTCCCAGACTTTGAGTAAGTGCTCCCAGCGACACATCTTGCCTTTCAGCAACCTGTAGAGCAAATGGCTTATCTAAGTCAGGAATTCCCAATGCTGGAATGGGCAGCACCAAGTCTTTAAGCATTTGAGAATTCTGTTTTTGTTTTCTAGTTCATTCTAGGGACTCATAATCAGACCCTTGATGACTTCATAAACTGGCTTGGCCAAAACTGGGGATCCAAATTCTGCAAAATCCAGTCATTCCTAAGAAGCCTCTGAGATGTCTTTTAGTCCAAGATGATCCTAATTTTAAAATGGCCTCTTTCCTTCAGGGGTAAATGTGTGCTCCTCTGGACCTAGAACATGGTCTAAATATTTTACCTCTTGTTGGGAGATTTAATTTTTTTGTGTTGACACTGGTATCCTGTGCCCTCTAAGAAATTTAAAACTTTAAGAGCATTATTTTCAGACTCCTGTTTATAGGGCATCAGATAAGAAGATCATATACATATTGGAACACAGTTACATTTTTAAGAGTTGGAGATCTTAATCCTTCTGCTGAGGCATTTCCAAATAGGTGAAATCCGTCTCTGAATCCCTGTGGCAGCACCACCCCAGTATTTTGGATGGTTTCCACACTATCGGGATCAGTCCACTCAAAGGTAAACAGGTATTGTAGGTCAGGATGTAATAGAGTGTATAAGAAAGCACTTTTTTTCAGGGCTGAGGACCGAACTTGGGGCCTTACACATGCTAGGCAAGTGCTCTGCCACTGAGCTAAATCCCCAACTCCAAGAAAGCATTTTTAAGGTCAAGAACGATAAACTATGTAGATAAGCTTGACAGTTGAGTTAAAATAGTGTCCGGGTCAGGAACTACGGGATGGAGTGGAATTATAACTTCTTTGTTTCCTATGGATATTGAATTGATCAATATTCTCCATTTTGTTTTAGTATCAAAAGGATGGAGTAATTGCATGAACTCTGGCAAGGAATCTAAAGACCATGTTCTAGAAATTTAGAGATGAGAGGTTAGAGCCCTCAGCAGGCCTCAGGTTTAAAAGGCATTGCCATCTCTGAGGAGAGAGCTTTGGGTCTTTTAAGGGAAAGGAAACAAGATGAGATTATTAATTGCTTTTCCTGTGGTCTCAGTATTCCAGACCAGTGAGTTTACTTGAGAAAAAAATTTCAGGTATATTTTTATCTTTTATATCATTATTAGTGCTCAATTTTGGGGGTGTCAAATGAATCCAGAGATTCTAAAATAATCTCTTCCCAGTTGAGGAGTGTGTTGTTCTGGTATAACAAGGAAAGTGTGAGCAAACTTAAGTTTTCAAATCTACAGGTGAGACATAATATAAATCCTTTTACCCTAGGGGTTTTCCAGCAACCCTCGTCAGAACACAGGTCTGAATAGAAATGGGTACAGGAAGAGTTACAAGCAAGGAAGAGAGCAATGCCCCCAGGTCTAGTAATAAACTGATATATTTTTTACCTGCCATGTCACCCAAGGCTTGTCAAATGATGTCCAAAATTGGCCAGTGTTGCAGAAAAAGACATCCAGAGCCATCGGTCCTCAAGGGCAGTCATCCTAAGAGCAGATGTCCCAAGCTCCCTTTGAAGGTGGGGGCAGTATCTCTTTGTAAGTCTCTGCTTTACATAAGGGACAGAGCCCAGGACAAGGTGGTCCTTGTTTGGAGAAGCTTTTGCTCCAGTGTCCAAATTTTCCACCTCTGAAGCATTTCTTGGGCCTGATTTTCCCCTTTCTGACTGTATTTGCCTCCTGGTGACCCTGGGCCCACAGGGTTTTGCTTATCATTGCAGCAAGTGCTTGGGCTTATTCTCTTGCCTGTTGCCACCCCTCTGATCTCTTGTGGTCTCTTCTATTCTATCCCAAACGTCAAATTTAAAACTTGGTTGGTAGGCATTTGAGGACCCTTAATCTATTTCTGAAGTTGTTTTTCTAATATCTGTGGCATATTGGCTGATAAAATTGGTGACCAGCAAAATTTCATCGTTTGGGAACTGGGATCAAGGTGGCATATTATCAGAGAGCTTTTGATGATCATCCAAGGGAAGAGTGAGATTTTCATCTCTATCCTGTGTTAGCTCCCTTTCTCATAATACACTGATTTATTCATGCACCTTCACATTCCTTCAGTTGAACAAGAGATCGTATGATCATGCTTTTTAAGATCTTCACTCTGACTGTGATAATTAGGATTTTGTTTGGGTATTACAGTTGCACCTACGTGCTGAGTTTGGTCTTTGGCAGCTAGCGGTTTCATCCGCACAAGCTTGGCCAGCTGCCCAAACGCTGATCTTTTCTTTCAGGGTTCGATAGGTGCAAAGAATTGCCTGAATATCTTCCCAGGTTAAATCAAAAGTAAAATTCATTCCTTGAAACTCATCTATAAATCCGCTAGGGTCCTCTCAGAATTGACCCAGCTTTTGTTTGTGCTTGGTTAAATCAGTCATGAAAAAAGGGACTTGTGATCTCACTTTGATTCATTCTCTGTCAGCCACTTCATAAAGTGGTTAAATGTTTTAGATTTAGAATTTCTTGGGTGATACAATGCTCCACTTAAGGTGCTGGCTAGGCTGGATTTCCCCAGCAAGAGAGAACATCAAGGGTAATACAGGGGGAGTACAGCAGGTGGTGCCATTGGCAATGACAGGATTAAAGACTCCAGAGAGTCACATCCTGGCACAGCTTGATTTGCTGTCTGAGCTGCCTATACAAGTTACTGTAGACAAGTTCGTCTTGCAGCGCTCAAAAACATCCTCTATAGTATCTGACCTTTCTGAATTCTGCCTGAAGGGAACATGAGCATAGCACATTTTGCAAGAATCTCCTTTTAGGATGCTTATATAAGGTCATAAGGCCACCAGGTGCAGTGGCACATACCTGTAATTCCAGCAACTAGAGAGGCTGAGGCAGGAGGATCATGAGTTCAAAGCCAGCCCCAGCAAGTTTGTGAGGCCCTGAGTAACTTAGAGACCCTGTCTCAAAATAAAAAATTAAAACAGCTGGGGATATGGCTCAGTTAAGCGTTCCTGGGTTCAATCCTCAGAACCAAAAATAAATAAATAAGTAAATAAATAAATAAGTTCGCAAGGCCTGGACATATGGAATTTCAGTCCATTTGACCTTTAATTTACAAAACAGGTCAAGCAGATGTGTCGTATTAAAATTTAGATGGGACTGGAGCAGGGGGCTCAGTGGTTTCGGCACTTGTCTGGCAAGCATAAGGACTCGAGTTCAAACCCCAGCACCATGTACACGATGGAGTGTCAGAGCAACAAAGGCCCCTGAGAAACTAAATAAAATTGATTTTCTCTCTCCTCTCACTGTCCCTCTCTCTTAAAAAAAAAATTGAGTTCCATTTTCTGGCCAAATCATCCCCATTTAATCATTTATATTGGGCCCAAGCCATGTTACAAAAAAATTAGCTTTTTCTTTTTTAGATTCTCTCTTTTAAAAGCATTCCAATTTTTAAGAATATAATACAAAGGAGAATTATCTAGGACGGAAGTAGAATTACCCACGAATTCTTATTTAGCATGCTTCCAAATTGGCTTTGTATAGTCTGAGAAACAAAAGAACAGAAAACAAACAGGATATTCATTAGGTTCCTAAATTCAGGCTTAGGCAACACTGGCTCATCCCTTCTACAGCCTATTGGGGTGGGGGTGTTGAGCATCCTTGCCCTCGGTAAGCAAATACTTTCAAGTATCCCTGGAAATTTTACAGGATCCTGTGATGCTAATTCAGATCCTTCATAAACAGCAAAAAGATACACAGAGGTTGCATCTTCAACTTTTGGAGGGGAAATGACCATGATGTTGCTTATGATGTAGATGTGCTTGGCTACTAAGAATTATTTAAAACAGCAAATGCAGGGAGTGCCTATAAGGACTTTTTAATTGAGCTGGGCTTTTTATTTTTTGTTTTTTTAGGCAGGGTCCCAGAAGTAGACACAGTTGGATAAAACCCAGTAGAAAAAGACTTATTAAGAGCAGAAGTTTTGTCCCAAGACCAACTGAGACTCAAACCACGAGGCAATGTTTTCTGAAAGTTTGAGAATTTGAGGCAAAATAGTACATGTTAGAGCAATGCTAGGATTGCTTCCAAAGGTGCAGCTGTTGCACTGGAAGTCAACCCAAACCAATCAGAAGGTTACAATATGAGCGGAGATTCAAGGGGCATTTTCGACTAGGGCAATATGGATATAGGATTTTTTTAAAATTAATTAATAGAAGCTGGGCGAGGTGGCTCACCTATAATAATAGTGACTTGGGAGTCTGAAGCAGTAGGATCACAAATTCAAGGCCAGCTTCAGCAACTTGGTGAGATCCTGTCTCAAAATGAAATATAAAAAAAGGTTGCAGATGTTTCAATGGTTGGGCACCCCTGGGTTCAATCCCTGGAACCAAAAATAAATAAAATAAAATAAAATAAAAAGCGGTTAACAGTTTAGCTGCTGTTCTTCCCACAAAATGGTCCAGGAGGACGTGAAAGTAGATATGGGATATGTAGTAAGGTAAAAGTCTGAGGGTTTTTGAAAGTAGGTAGTAATTGAAAAGGATAGATTGGTCTGTGGAGGGGCCTGAAATGAAGGTGAGGAGATGGAATGGCATTTATGAGTTCCTGCTTGGCACAGCACACAGCACCTTGGCCAAGTTCCAAAACAGAGTGGGCGGTCATGTTGATCAGCCTTCGATCTGTTAGGCTTTTTAGGTGCACTGAGATTTATCCTCTGTGAATGCCAATTCTCAGGGGAGAAAAAGGGCTAATTTAAAGAAAAGAAGCAAAAGTTTAAAAAGCAGGAGGAAGGAAGGCTCGTAGTTAGACTCGCTGGTGTCGGTTTTCCTCCTGGATGACTAACCAAGAGAAGATGTCAAGAACCTGGTTGATTCCAAGTAGAGGACCCCTCTCTTTGGATCTCTTTGGAGGCCCTCCGCCACACTACGTGGTGTAAGTACACCCCTTCCAATTCAGACACACACACACACACACACACACACACACACGCACACACACAGAGTAGAAGTTCAACCAGAAGTTCCTTAATGAGGCTGGAAACAATTGAACACAAAGATATTGCTGAAAGTTCAGGAAGCCTTTTCTGGATCTAGAAGTCACCTCCACACATCGATAATCAGAGACGATCATTAATAACTCACGTGGGGAAACTGAAAGCAAATGAAACATTTTATGTGGAATATTCCCCAAAGAACGACTGACCGAAACGAATGATTTGGCTGTGAGAGAATCAAAGGAAAAGTGCAAGCACCACACTGGTAAAGATGAAACCACATCAAACTCAAAACAGAATTTGGTTAATGACACAACAATGAAATGTTACTCAGATGAAGAAAGAACATGAAGTAAGGGGTTCATTCAAACAGCAAAATATATAAGCAAGCAAAGAATTACCCAGTGAAGCCTGGTGTGGGCTGCATGCCTCTAATCCCAGCAACTTGGGAGCTTGAGACAGGAGGATCTCAAGTTTGAGGCCAGTCTCAGTGACTTAGCATGACCCTCGGGCACTTAGTAAGACCCTTTCTCAGTATAAAGAAGTAAAAAGAACTGGGAATGTAGCTAAGTGGTAAAGCACCTCTGGGTTCAATCCCAGAAGAAGAGAACAGGGGAGGGGAGAATTCCACAGGCCCCTGACAACTGGCCTGGCTTCCCTCTCAGACCAACACAGGCAGGAGAGGGCTGGGCCTGCCCACACTTTCTGAGACTGCTGCACTGTGCCCAACTGCAGGAGAAAGAGCATGAAGTCCCATCTGGGCTTCTTTGAAATCCCAAGAGATATGCCAGAGACCGGAAGTGGGTGGAGAATTGTAGGAGAGCTGACCTGGAAGATAAAACACCTGATTATGTGCCAAACACTTGGAAACCTCTATGATCTGTAGAACTATACATTGTGCAGAGGCGACAGAAAACTAAAGAATGATTGGGTTATTTTATTCCTTAAAATTAACTGAAGCAGAAACTTGTGAAGTCATTGGTAGAGTCCTTATAGGACAGTTCCTTGAGCAATCCACATGGTAGACGCAGAAACTGAATAAAAGAATTGAATGAAGGGCTGGAGCGCTTGCCTGGCACGCTTGAGGACGCGGGTTCAAACCCCAGCGCAGACACAACAAAGTGTGGGAGCAACGAAAGCCACATGAAAACTAAATAAAACTTTTTTCTCTCTCTCTCACTGTCCCTCTCTACAAAAAGGAATTGAGTGAAGATTAAATCAGCACACTGAAACTGAAAAAAATAACTGAAACCTCTGAACAGAAACAGAAACAAAGAAACAAGCAACAGTAATGCCCAGAACCCCAGAGCAGAGGAAGGAGAGAGGAGCAAGATGAAGACATTTTACCTTTCACTCTTGAAGAGAGCGAAAACAAAGAGTATTTAAAGTCTTTATCTGAAATTTTGATCCTTATGGGAAAACTAAAACATGCCTCTGGATGGACATGAGGATGATGAGATCCGGAAGGACTCTTCACTCCTGATAACTTTCAGGACCGCTGGAGTGCGGGATAAGTTCTGGTGAAGAGGTCCTGGGAAAGGCTTTGAGGCTGCAGCTCTTAACACATTGTTCTGTTAAACAAGCAAGCAAACAAACAAACAAATAAAAACACTATACACAACACACACACACACACACACACACACACACATACACACACACACGTACAGCAGATCTGGGCACAGCGGCACATGCCTGTAATCCCAACAGCTTGGGAGGCTGAAGCAGGAGGATTGCAGTTCAAAGACAGCCTCAGCAATTCAGCAAGGCTTTAAGCAACTTATGAGACCCTGTCTCAAAATAAAAATATAAAAAGGCCTGGGGATGAGGCTCAGTGGTTAAGTGCCACTGGGTTCAATCCCCCTGTTTAAAAAAAAAAAAGCAGAAAAAGAGGTTAAGGTCTGGGAGAGCTGCATTGGAGAAGAAACCCTCAGGGAGTGAGAGATTCACACTTCTTTTCCATTATACTGAGGATGTGGTGGACTTAGGGATGATGGAGGTGGGGAGCAGAGCACTTTCCCTGCTTGGTGAGGTTTGTAGATGACTCTCATAACTTGAGAGTGGAATCTGTGGGTTTCCTGCTTTATGAAGCTTATGCAGAAATTTTGGCTGTGAAATTTCCCACTATCATAATACAAAAGTGGGGATTAGATGTGGGGTATTGTTGTGGCCAGGCTTACATTATATCTAGGAGATTTTCTTCAAAATGAAAGTTGTTGCTTCTGGATCTACAGAGAAATCTCCTCAAGCTATCTACACACTCTGCTCTCCCTGTCCCTTAAACGTGTACCTGTGATGGGGGCCTCTGCTGCATTCAGTACTATTGAGGAAGCTGGTTCTGTTGTCCATGATAACCACAGCTGTTTTTAGAACTTGATAATGTAATGTCTGGGCCCTAGATTTTTATCTATAAAATTAAGAAGTAAGACTTGAAATAATAATAGTGATAATAATAATAATTAGTATCTATTGAGCTTCTACCATGTATTGTCTGCAGTTCCAAGCATTTCACATACACTGATTCCCATTATTTAATGCCTATAAAGCATTCAATATGGCCACTAGTGTGTTGCTATAGACTGAAAGATTGTCATCCCCTAAAATTCATATGTGAAATTTAGTCCTCAATGTGACAGCATTTGGAGATGGGGACTTGGGGAGATGAAGAGATCATGAGAGTGGTGCCCTCATGAATGGGGTTATCAACCTCACAAGAGACTCCAAAGAGCTCTCTCATCCCTTGGACCATGTAAGATACAAGAAGACCTCTGTCTATGAACCTGGAAATGGGCCCTTCCCAGAGAGTGAACCTGCTGGCACCTTGATCTTGAGCTTTCTACCATTCAAAGCTGTGAGAAATAAATTTCCATTGTTTATAAGCCACCCACTCAGTGGCTTTCTGTTATAACTGTCCAAACTGAGGACAGGAACCATCTCATTTCAACATCCAAGAAATCGACATAACGTAAAAGCGCAAACCTCAATTTTTTCAGCCGTTATCCCTGGTGGTCTGATAACAAAAAAACTTATCTCTCATCTTTCCAGTCCCCAGCCTGACATTTTTATCCTCACATATTCTTATATTCTTTGCTAAGGTTTTGATGTTTCATTTTTTTTCCTGAAACACAACTGAAAGGAGAATCCAAATCTGCAGGTTCTAATTTGAAACTGGGATAATCCATGATTTATTTCCTTTCCCACATATCATAATCCCCCCAAATGTTCCTCATAATGCACAATGCGGTGAAGCTTGGTTTGTTGGCTTTATTAATGTGTAATTGAATACAAGAACACAATTAACTAATCCTACTTCAAGGGAACAATTTGATGAGCTTTGATACGCGTATTCACGAGTGGAAGGATTCCACAGATAATGAACATAGGCCTGTGGCCTCATTGGTTGCCTTGTACCTCTCCACAATTCTTCTCTCCCTGCTCAACCCCACGTCACAGATATCACAGGCTCTTCACTATGGCTGCTGGGAACCTGAGCTATTCTCAGATCCATGCAAACTCAACTATTCTGCCCACTTATTCCCAGCGATTCTTTTGCTAGCATTGGTAGTCTCTGTACTCAATCAACACTCAGATAAAGACTCAAGGGAGCTCTCTGCAGATCTGCAAATTTCCAGAACTCCCTTTTTCTCCTGGTACAGAGGATTGAACCCAGGGTCATTTAGCCACTGACCCCATCCCCAGCCCTTTCTATTTTTTTTTACTTTGAGACAAAATCTCATTAAGTTGCTTAAGGCCTTGCTAAATTGCTGAGGTTGGCTTTGAACTTGCAATCCTCCTGCCTCAGCCTCCCAAGCCATTGGGCTACTGCTCCTGGCCCAGAACTCTTGTTCTGCAGGGCCCTCCTTTCTGGGACTCTGTCCTCTGTGAATCAAGCCACCATGGCCTTCCTGGAGGCTCAGCTTTGGATTCTGTTTTCTCAACTGAGAGAGAGTGCCAGGGTGACTTTGGTGTCCTCTACTTGCTCTGCAGCTTGGAAACCCTCTCTGTGCACTGAGCTGGGCAATCATGAGGTTCTTTTGTCTCCTTTCTCCCAGGTCCTGCATTATCTGTTGCCAACATCTGAAAATTATGTTTTCATATGCTGTTTCCCCAGAGTTTTGATTTCAGGTTGCAGGGAACTTTCTTTCCTTACTATTTCATCATGGCTGAAAGCAATGTCAAAGCATATTAAAAAAATTTAAAAAAGGCTGACCACAACCTCATCATAAAAAATTCAACAGATATGAAATTTTGTAAGGTAAAGAAGTGAACAATGACTTCCAGTACCCTCATCTCACATCCTAGAAATAACCACTGCTAACAGTAAGAAAACATTAAATCATTTCCTCTTTTCAAAAAAAAAAAAAAAAAACAACCCTATTGCATGTGCAGTTTCAGAGGTGGGGAAAGCTTTGGTATGGTTTGAGTGAACGGTGTCCCCCAAAAGCTCATGTGAGATAATCCAGGAAGACTGAAGTGAAATGATTTGGTTATGAGAGCCTTAACTCAGTGAGTTGATCCCCTGATAGGTCATCTTAAAGTGGCCATCCTTGTATGGAGTAAATATCTATAAATAGAAGATCCTCTAGCCCAAAGTGGTACTATTACTGAACCCACACCCAGAAACTCATCCTATAGAAAAACAGTGTCCAAGAAGGATGCTGAAAAGGAAGGTTTCAGTCACCAAAGAATGGAGAAATGGAGTTTTGCTCCCAAATCTGCTCCTTAATTCCAGAAGGGAGAAGAGTTACAAGTACAGGATAGGAATAAGGAGGAGGAGGGACAGGCTCATACAAGGCCCACACAGTTATGAATATTCACATATTTTCTAGGAATAAATGGAGATATTCCAGGAACTCAGTTGCCACTTCTTTTAATTCCCTTCGTGGTCCAGTGTTTCTGTTACAGTGGCTGGTAGGTGTCTTTAGTCTCTAGAGATTAGACATGTTGAGGTTAAGTTAGTTCTATATTATAGTTTGGACAAAACATTTCTTGAATGATCAGCAATGCTAATTAGATTCTGACCCAAAGATTAAAGCAACAAAGGGGACACACACAATATGAAGACATATAAGCCAAGCATTTTCATACTGTTCCAGTCTCCATCAGGCCACTTCAGGGCCAAGAGAAAAGTCAGTGTTTTCAGTATAAGAGGACTTCAGATCCCTGGAGAATAACCTAAGTAAGTGACTGTTATCATCATAACCCAATTCAGGGGTGTCATCTACAACAAGGCTAGTGGAAGGCAAATATGTGTTGCCTGTTGACCTCCAAAATGAGTGATTTTTAAGCCAACTAAGAGAAGTGAAACTACAGGGTTTGTTTAGGTTTTTCCACAGTAACTGTGCATTTCTTTCAGCCTCAAAGTCAAGTACACTTCTAAAAACTTTGCAATGCCTCCCTTTCATGGAGACATTTCTGGTTATTTTTCCCCCTTTCTTTTTCTTTCTATTTTTACCTTCTAATTCTGCCTCCTGCTTTGTTGTGGGCCTGCAAGCAATGTGTTCCTAAATGGCAACTCTGGAAATTAAAAATATAGCAGAAACTGCTATTTTCCTATTCAGTAGTCAGTTCTTCCCTTCTTAAAACATACATTTAACAATGTTCAATTCACAATGTCCAGCTCCCAGGCAAAATTTTCTACACATACTAAAAAAGCAAGAAATGTGACCCATAATCAGGAAGGGGAAAAATGAATCTACAGAAATCCACTCAAAAATCAACAAGATATAGAAGCTGGGGGCTGGAGCGGTGGCTCAGCGGTTTCGGTGCTTGCCTGGCAAGCATGAGGACCCGGGTTCAAACCCCAGCACCACGTACACAACTGAGTGTTGGAGCAACTAAGGCCATGTGAAAAACTAAATAAAGTTGTTTCTCTCTTTCTCTGTCTCTCTCACTGTCCTTCTCTCTCTTTAAAAAAAAAAAAAAAAGATATAGAAGCTGCTCGTTGATGGCTAGAACTCTAACGTGTGTGGCCCTGTGTTGGGCATTTTCTTATACCTTATGTCAGGGAAAGCGCCATACGCCTAGATTTTACTTGATCTAATACTGGAGGTCCCCTTACCAAGCTGTACAGATTGCTCACCTGATCCCCATGATTAGCTGGGTTTAAATATTTACTTATGTTGGTGGAAATCTGAGTGAATGTGACTATTGCTGTTTATATTTTCACACAGACGACACATCCTTCAGTACTACTCTCCTCCCACCTGCGCCTCTGCCACGCTCTCCAAGCACAGGATCTCCTGAACCTAATGTGGAAACAAGGGCTTGGGGAATGACTGATGGGCTGTCCCTTGGTTCCTTGGCGGAGCACGCCTCTTCTCTAAAATAATCCTTGAAGTCACAAGGGTTTGTGACTTCCCTTCCCACCCACACCCACTTCGTGCTCAAATTCTGTGACCTGTCGCCTTCAGCCTGCTAGAGGGCGCGGACTTCAAGCCTGGCGAGTTGCGCTGAGCCACAGGAACAGCAGGTGTATACCTCCTCTGCGCGCGGGTGGGCGGGGCCGTCCCAGGCGGGGAAGAGCCACTCGGAGCGGGAGGGCGGAGCCGCACGCGGAGGGCTGGACTCGCTGCGGCTCCGCCCCAGCCGCGGCCACTGTTCGCACGCCGGTGCTGATCTACGTCGAGGCCGTCTCGCTGGCACCGAGCAACCCGGATCTAGCCAGAGAGGCGCCTTCGCCGATAGCCGAGAGCAGTGCCAGGCTCCACCGGCTATGCCTCTCGCTGCTGCGGCTCCCGCCCGCGCCCGCGAGCCCGCGACCTCGGGGGAGCAGCCGGGCACCCGGGGCGCCGGGCTTTGAGGCCGGGGCCTTGCGACCGCACCGGAGGGGCCCAGGCCCGCTTCCCCACCTCCCTTCGCACTCGGCCGGCCTAAGCTCGCTCCCGTCCGCGGCCAGCTGCCATGGCCGTCGCCGCGCAGGAGGACGCATGCTCGGGGCTCAGGCAGCTGCGGCGGCACCCGGCGCTGCGCGCGCTGCTGCTGCTCTGCCTGTGGTTTCCGAG
Organism: Aplodontia rufa; assembly: GCA_004027875.1. NCBI lineage: Eukaryota > Metazoa > Chordata > Mammalia > Rodentia > Aplodontiidae > Aplodontia > Aplodontia rufa. The sequence continues at coordinate 39,196 of PVKS010017774.1, forward strand.
CGGCCGTGCTGCGGCGCCACTGTCCGAGCTGCACGCTCAGTTCTCGGGAGTGGAGCAGCTGCTGGAGGAGTTCCGCCGGCAGCTGCAGCAGGAGCGACCACAGGAGGAGCTGGAGCTGGAGCTGCGAGCCGGCGTCGGCCCGCGGGAGGGCTGCCCCGGCCCGGGCGGCGACGGCTACAGCGCGATGCCCGACGCTATCATCCGCACCAAGGACTCCATCGCGGGGGGTGCCAGCTTCCTGAGGGCACCGGCGGCCGTGCAGGACTGGCGGCAGTGTGTGGCGGCCTGCTGCTCCGAGCCGCGCTGCTCGGTGGCGGTGGTGGAGCTGCCCAGGCGGCCCGTGTCCCCGGCGGTCGCCCTGGGCTGCTACCTCTTCAACTGCACGGTGCGCGGCCGCAATGTCTGTAAGTTCGCGCTGCACCGCGGCTTCAGCAGCTACAGCCTCAGCCGCGCCCCGGACACCGGGCAGGGAAGCCTGGAAGCTGGAGACTCCGCCCTGGCCGCCGCCTGGGCCTCGCCCGGAATGGGTAAGCGCTACTGAAGGGCGTGCTGGGGCCAACCTGCTTGGGTTCCTCTGTCCTTTCATCTGGAGGGTGGCTGTGCTTTTCCAGACACCTAGGAGACCCTCAGGGCCCTGACGACTGACCTTTCCGCCTCCAAATTAGAAACGAAACTCACTCCAAGTTCCAAGTAGTTTAAACTGCGGATAACCAGAAGAAATGCTTTGATTTGAGTCTAAGGGTGGTTGCTTAGAAACCCCTGTAGATTGGCAGAAGCGGGAGTATTGGGCTGCTCCTGGAATTTTTCTAGGCTTGGTGAGCTGATCTAAGAGGACTGACGCAAATTCGATTTTTAAAAGGAGAAAGGCTCAGGGGGGAAATGTTTTTATTTTAGTCTTGTAGATTTTATAAGGCACGGGTTGTGTCAGGTAATTGCAAGAGCAAAATCTAATTACATTCGGAATTGCTCATAACACCCACTCCGTTTCTTGGCATGACCCTCAGGACGCATGACTCCGCCTGTCTTAGGCGCTTCATCAGACAAAAATGGGAAGGAAAAGTACTGTTCGCTTTAAGAAAAAGTGAAAAGAAGGGACTTGAATTTGGATTAAAATAAGAACGTTTAAAGCACACCTCTTTTTTTAAAGAGCTAAAAATGATGCTAGTTCAATGGTTTTACCTTCTGCAGATGCTGTAAATGACAGTCCAGACACAGACAAGGCACAGAAATTGTAGCACTTAGAAAATTAACATCGCTGAGGAATTAAGACCTTGATTGAGCACCCCTGTGATCAGACTTAATGTCTCTTCATACTCTGATGAGTGATAATAGCAATACTGGGGAGCAGGATAGCCTCACCCCTTTGGAAACCAGGCTTCTCCATATACATCCATTGAGAAGGGTGTGGAAATCTTTTTCCATGGTGCCCTGCCTCCCTCCCCGACCTCCACTGAGATGGGGCTAAGAACATTTGCTAGGGGGACAGACATCAAAAGACCAACCTGCAACTGCCCAACCTTGAGCCGGGCACTAGGAAGGACCTGGTTGTATTCTCTAAAGATGGGGTATGTAGCACCTGGGTTTGGACTCCTGTGGGCCCCTGAAGTCCTGGCCCATGGCTGTTATCCTTCCTCTCTGCCCAAAGGAGGAACAAAGTATTCTGGTTCCCACTACTGATTTGAAAGTAACTGACATTGCCAAAGGGATTTTTCCTATAAGCCAGGAGAAAGGAAAATAAATAGGAAAAGAGGATGTCCAGGGAGATTAACAACAAAAAGTTTGGATTTTGGAAATTTCCAAGTTATTTTTCTTCATACTTCCTTCTTTGTCCTTCCCTTCTCTCAGGAGAGTTTTTCTAGGAATTCCATTTTATAGATGTTTGGAGATAAGAAGAGGCAACCACTGGATTGATCTTTATTTCTGGGAGAATGCAGGCATGCTCAGACTTCTCCAGGTCCTCATCAACATGGAAATGTGCAAGGTGCATCCCAGGCTCTGGGGTTCCCTTCTCTGCTCCGCATGGATGGCGATTGGTTTTCCCAGTGTCCAGGGTTTCCCTACCCAGATGCTTTACTTGTTGGAGTCTTTATGCTTCTGAGGCTATTGTGTATTCTTACACCCACCAGGACTCCTCCTCCTCCTCCTCCTCCTCCTCCTCCTC
>PVKS010017775.1:0-41362 GCA_004027875.1 Aplodontia rufa
CCCTGTTATAGGTCTTGGGATTCACGTAAATGTCAGTGTTCATGACCTGGGCCAGAGCGTAGCCATTTCGACTAGAAAAAGAAAGATGTAAGAGAAGGCTGTGGGGGCCTGGACGGATGCTGGGTGTGGGGCCCCGATGGAGCAAGGCTTCCACAAGGTCCTGTCCTCATCCCCGGGCTAGTCTCTGCTAATCTTTCTGCACTGGAGACACATGCCTGGTAGCTGTGGTTAGAGTACAACTAGGGGAATGTCAGGCTAGCCCTTGATGTAGCTCCCTGCCTGGGGCTCAGGGGAGAGAAGGGGTGGGCCTTGAAGTCATCCCTCCTCTTTCTGAGTTCCTGAGAAGACAGGCTTTCTCCAACATTCGGCCCCTCTCTCTGTGCCCTGGGCCTGCATGACTCAATCCCTTTATAGGAAGAGCATGGCACTGAGCTCTGCCCTTGTCTCCCCTGGGTGGAGCTGCCTGAGGTTCTGGGGACTGGCACTGCCTCTGGAAGGGTGTTGGGTCTCACCCACCTGTCGTATTCCTACTTTCTCTGTGCCCACAGCTCTCTAAGACCATGCTGGTTTCTTCTGGGGTTTTTAAGGTAGGGGGAGTCAGACAGCCCAGCCTGCGCCCACAGTCTTGGTTGGGTCACACCTCCTCTGCTCCTGGCAGAACCTCCATTGGCTGGACCGGAAGGTGACAGGTGCAGTGGGCTAATGCCAGGCCTTGGTGTGGGAGCCCCTCAACAGGCTGGCCTGGCAAACCACCACCATGCCTGGGAGGCAGGGGCCTGTTACTTACAACTGGGTCTGGAAGACCACAACCAGGACGGAGAAGGCGACACCCACTGCTACACCGTAGGGCAGACTCAGGAAGAAGGAGGAGAGGAAGCTCACCACCCAGACACACTGCAAAGAGAGAGATGTCAAAAGCAGGCCCAGGGAGAAAAACTGCCTCTTTGAGGAAGACTTCCTGGATTAGCCAAGTCCATTCTCTGTCATCACAGTCTCAGACCTATTCTTCCCTTTTGTGCCAGGGATTGAACTCTGTGGTGCTTAACCACTGAGCCACATCCTCAGCCTGATTTTATATTATATTTCGAGACAGAGTCTCACCAAGTTGCTTAGGGCCTTGCTAAGTTCCTGAGGCTGCCTTTGAACCTGTGATCCTCCTGCCTCAGCCTCCCGAGTCACTGGGATTATAGGCTCATGCCACCGGCACATCCTTCCCTTTTAGTTGCAGTTTTGCAATGATTTATGAATTTGTGCTTTGGTTATATTTACCACCTTCTCTTAGGTTGAGTGTGGCTGCCTGATCGTTTTCTTTTTCTTTTTTGGTTAGTGCTAGGGATTGAATCTAGGAACTCATGCCTTCTAGGTAAGTGCTATACCCCTGAGCTATGTCCCCAGCCCCTTGGCGATTTTAAAGATAGACACTCCAGCATACATAGGGAGACGACATGGGCAGAATGATAAGATCATGTATCTTGGGTCAGATGTGCCTGGTTCAAAGTTTGGTTCTTTTGGTTGAGTGAGCTATGGTTTCCTAATCCGCAAAGGGAATGACATGACTTACTTTATGACAGAATTAAAGAGTTAAGGCATGAAAGATCACAGCCTTAGGATCAATGGGTGATCAATAAATCAGGTGTTTGGCACCTGCATGGACAGCCTGGGGCTCGGGGTCCTGGTGGTATGGCCTCTATGGGCCTTTAGGGACCCCCAGATTCCTCTAAAAGAAACCAGTCTGCCCGAATTTCCAAAGGGAATGGTGGTGCAGATCAAGTGGAACCATGGGCCTCACAAGAAGAGCCCATTGCCATGGCAGACAGATCGCTGGGATAAAGGAATAAGCAGATCTTTGGGCTGGGAATTAGGACATCATTTTTCTTCCCAGCCCCATCACTCACTCACCAGGAAGACCACTCACTGCTCTGGCTTTGAGGATTTCTTTTCCTGCCCTGATGTCTAGAATCCAAGACTTGGAGTTCCCATCCACTCGGCCCCTTGCCTCCTCTGTGGCCTTTGATGATTTACTTAATCACTCTGAGCCTTGGTTTCATCATCTCTGAAGGAGGTTAGCAAATCCTCTTTCTGGCTTAAATGGAGCTAATGCCATGTCATCCGTACACAGTAGCCTTTATTACTATTGCCCAGTGGGAGATGCAGTTGGAGTAGGTGACTAATCAAAACAATAAGTCATACTGCAGATAGTTTGTGGCTACATGGTGCTTTCCCACTGTGATCTCATTTAATCCACAGAACCAGTGTATGACACAGACATGACTATCACCCTCATTTGCAGAGGAGGAAACAGGAGCCCAGAGAAATCTAGTAACTTGCTCAAGACCTTGATCCTCTGGCTTTATATTCTAAACATTTTTTACAAAATGATTTCCTTTTGCTGTTTTGAACTATAAAACATAAAAAGAATAAGTTTTATTGAGCATACACACAACTCAGACGACATGCAGTTTACTTGTATTATCTCATTTCTTCCTCATAAGCAACCCTAGGTGTTGGAGAGTATAAAATACCCATTTCACAGATGAGGAAGATGAGACTCAGAGAGGTTAAGGAACTTGCTATTGATCAGAGAGCTAGGGAATGACTGAGCTAGGATTTGAACATAGTATGTCTCAGTCCAAACCCTGAACTCTTAACTACTCAGGGAGCACTAGACCAGAGGGCTCATGGCTAGGCTGGGGCTGTGGATTGGAGGAGGGGCAGGGGCCCAGAGGTACCCACTACCTACACAGTCTAGCTTGCTCTTCCTCCACAGGTAGTAGGGGTCAGCAAGTTGCTTGAGAGAGTTCTTGAGGTTCACAGCTATCAGGGCTCCCAGCACGGCCTGGAGAGTCAGAATATTGCTTCATGTCACCTGGAGTACCCTCTTGTTCTTTCATACCTGACCCTGGAATCTGGCAGGATAGAGCTGGAGTTCCTAGCAGATGCCCCGAATCTCTCCACTTAATCTTAGGTTTGGAAGGTGCAGTTGCTCGAGGCATGGAATCCATCCTTGTCCTATCTTTGTCCTTGCTCTCTTCCCTTGTCCCCAAAGAGCTCTTGCTTAAGTCCTCCTAGCTGGGTGATGCGAGCGCCTGGCACTCACAGGTAGGTGTACACAGGTGTACACACTGCCTGGGGATCATACCCCCAGGCCAGAAGGTGGAGTTTAGGAAGAGTCCTGCACCATTAGCTGTCTCACCAGGTAGACTCTCTCAATCTCGGTCTCCCTCCCCTGTAAACAGGGGAGAATGAAACCTGTGTGTCTGTCTTACAGGTTGTGATTGAGAGTAATTGTGACAATGACAATGCTTGGTAATCTAAGAGGTACCCAGCTCCTGGGGACTATTTGTACTGGAGTCTCTTGCTTTCCTCTGCTCTCCAGCTGGGCTCTTACCTTGGGGAGAGGATACAGGTAGGACCCCAGGACCAGCATGGTGATCATCACCACCAAAGACACGCACAGGCTCGCCACCTATTCAGAGAAAGAGTCGGGAACGGAGGGAAAGCACAGAAGTCCTGCCCTTGGTTGTTGGCCATAGATGCCTTTGGTGGGGTGGAGACTAAGTAGGAAGAGGAAGGTTAAGGAAGAGCTGGCTTGGCTTGTGGTGCTGGGGCTTCTGTTCTATTACCACTCCCATCCTTCCCCTTCCCAAGTACAGGGCTCACCTGGGATTTTCCTCCAGCTCCATCCACAGCCAGAGTGACAGAGAGAGCACAGCAAATGACGTGGATTTTGAAAAAGGAACCAAAGAAATTGCTGCAGCCAAGGGCGATCATCTCCTACGGGGAGGGGGCAGAGTTGGTGGGAGGGCAGGGACCAAATATAGTCAGTGTCGAGTTGGATCGTGGGCCTATGTCTTGAGAGTGACCCTGCTGCTATGAAGTCTTACACTACCAGTCAAGAGGAGGTCAGCCTCTTGGGATCAGAGTCCCCCCAAGGTCTCAGCTTGAAGAACCCCAAGATATCTCTTGCAGGCCTCTGTTGACCCACCCCACCCAGCCCTGCTGAGGCTGGCCAGAGCTACCTGGTTAGAATCCACGTCATAGCCATGCTTACTGGCCAGGGTCCGGCCCATTGCCAGGTTGATGACGTAGCCCACGATGGCCAAGGAGAAGGCTGTACCTATCATGTCCTTCCACTGCGAAACCACAGGCAGCACTGGAGTGGGGAACCTGCCGAGGAGCCAAGGGGCGTGAGGAGAGGGAGGACAGGCGAGTCCTTCCTCAGCCCTCAAGGGCCAGCCAGGCCCCCCGTTGCACACCGGGGTCATCACTTCAGTTTTACAAAGGAGGAAGCCAGGCTTAGAGAACATCCTCGCAGAGCTGGTAAGTGGCGGGGCCTTGTCTGTCAGTGCCCGGATTCTGAAGTCTTTGCCCTCACTAGTTAGGCTCACAGACCTCCAATGCTGTGCGACCTTCCCTCCCAGGCCTTCTTCAGCTCTGCAGGACAAACTCTACCCCTGTTCTCCTGGAGCCCCCCACAGTGCCTGGCACAACATAAGAGCTTAACAAATCCAGTTGATCCTAATAGCTACCTTTCCACATGGATAAAAAGAGCCAGCGTGTTGGAGCAAGGCAAAAGGCCAGCGAGAGAGCAGACTATATGACACTTGCAGGGGAGGGTGGCGGCTAAGACTCAATTTTCATAAAGCAGCCAGCCTTGGTTGGTTGCATGGCCCTTCCCGTAATGAGGAATAATTCACATGTGCCCAGTGTCACCAGTTTCTAATGGACTTTCATAGACACCATCTCATCTATCTGAGCCCAGGCTGGTGGGCAGTGGGGTGGGAGTGGGGGCAGGGCCAGGCCTCTGGACTCACCCACGTTGGATCTCTCCCACAATCTGCATGTGATACTTTCTGGGCATCTTGTAGCTCCCGGAGATAGCCGTAGCCACCACCACCTGCAAATCACAAGTGGAGAATGGAGATTGGTTCTCCCCTGGGACCAGGGCAAAGGTCTCTGGCAACTCTTTTCTTTGGGGGCACCAAATGCCACTCTCCTTCCTCCTTTGGACCAGGGGTTGGGATGGTGGCACAAACACACTGAGGAGTAGGAAGAAGTAGGTAGGAAGTCCTGCATGGGGCATGGAATGGATTCCATGTGACTTCCTGTTCCCCTGGCTGCCAGTGGGGGAGCTGGGTGAGGGGTGGGTAGAGGCTCCCCTGGCCCTTCTTCTTCTCACAGTCCTTTGCCCCAGCCCAGGCAAGGTCTTACCACAATCATCTCCGTGGGGATGGGGAAGCGGATCTTGTGCATGTAGCGAGCATTGAGCTCCTTCACCAGCACCAGGAAGACACCGCTGATGATGGCAAAGATGAGCGAAGCGACATTGGTGTGGGGGAGGTTTTTGCAAATGTCAATGAAAGTCTGGGGGAGAGAGCATCAGGTTCACAGGCTCACACCTTTTTCCCCATACTACCCACTCAGGAAAGAGCTGCCATCAAAGAGCTAGTGGAGTTGCACAAAGGAAGAACGCAGACCCTGGTCATGAACATTCACATCACTCACCACCCTCTCCCAAAGGGTATGTTGGGAATTCAAACTAAAGGGGGAGAGATGAAGATTAGACTGAAGGAAGGACTTCCTAGGCAGAGACAGGTTGGGGCAGTGGAATAAGGGGGAATGGATGGAATGTACATTTCTTTTTCTGTAGGAATAAACCATAGAGAATCTCAAGAAGTCCTCAAAGGCATGTGTTCAAAACCCCCTTCCATGGTGAGAACACCTGCAGAATCCTCTCTGAGCAAAGGCTCAGACAGCCCTTGCTTGAGAACATCTCAGAATGAGTAGCTCACAACTTCCTTAAACAGTAACTGCTCTTGTGTCTGCTTGAGGCTTGCCCCATTGGTAGGGTGTGTCCCCAGACTCACAAAGACGATGGACCCTGGGCCTGCGTAGGAGGGGATGGTCAATCCAAATATATACTTGAGCACGGAGATCAGAATCTGTAGGCCAGCAGCCGTCATGAAGCCCCGGATGAAAGACTCGGAGAGGTAGATGGCCACAAAGCCGAACTGCATGAAGCCCAGGCCCATCTGAGAAGAACGGGAGTGATGGGGACACATGTGGGTCAGCTGCTCCTGCAGCCTGCCCAACACAGACCAGGCTGGGAGCTCCATGCAGTGCTGGGACAGCAGTGGAAATTGGGCCCTCTGTGACCTTCTCCTGCCCTTCACTGTGTCCTGTGTGCCCGCCACCAGACCTTTGGTTCTCTGTTGGGGCTTTGTCACATCATCCCTCTGGCTTGGGCTTCCTTATCTGTAAAATAAACTTGGTCCTTCCGAGTGCTTCCTCTCTCAATGGGACACCGCCATACACTGATTACCCAACTGAGAATGTGCAGTCACCCTCCCTTGCCTCCCACAGCCAATCTGTCACCAAGCTCTGGTAATGCTCCTGGCAAAATGTCCACCCCCAGCTCTCTCTCCACGGCCACCACCCTGATCTAGGCCCCTGTGACTCGTGCCTGGGCCTCTGCAGAGTCTCCCAACAGGTCCCAGCCCTGACTCTAATACCCCTGCCAGCCAGCCATCTTCTCTGCAGCCCCAGTGATCCTTACAAACTGTCAGGTGCACGGAAAGCCACCGCTTAGGGGTCAGATCTGACTTCACTGCCTGGCCGCTGATTCCTTTCCAGCCTGTTCTCTGGCCTTCTCCCCTCTGATCACACCAAGCTCCTTGCTGATTTCTGGTCCGACTGCATTCTCTTTGGACCCCATGCTTTTGGGTGCAGCTCCCTCTGCCTGGCCCATCCTTCCATACTGGTTCATTCCGTCACCGGGCAACTGAGGTCAAATGTTGCTTTTCCAAGTTGAGGTCTTCCTTGATTCTCCTGAGTCCCTGCAGCCATTTGCACAGAGCTCTAGGATGCTGCTTATCTCACTGCACACAAATTTACTTGTTGACATGGCCATGTCCTCTCTGGGCCAGGAGCAGCTGAGAACTGATCCTCCTTTCTTACTTATCTTTGTATCCTCGGGGCTTAGCCCGGTTCCCAGCACAGTGAAACAACTGAAAACAGCGCAGTGAATGAATGAAGGAAGGAATGAAAGGTGGCCTCTGAGGCTGCTTTTTGTCTTCCCTTCTGTCACACTGTGCCTCCCTCTCTAAGCCTAGGGGAATCCTTTGTGCTTCTTGGGGAAGCGCAGTTTACGTTTTGCAGCTGCTACCATGGCTTGGGGCAAAAGGGCATGGGGAGTGCTGGCAAAGAGCTGGGTTTCTCCAAAGGGCAGTGGAGAAAGACTGTGAGTCTTTTCTTTGGCAGTTGTTAAGCTCAGGACAGTTACTTTAGGTGCCATCGCTGGTGTTAGATAGGGTCCTCCTCTAGGCACAGGTGAAAAGATACTCCGAATTTTTAAGGTCCTTTCTGACTGTGGGACAGGGAGGAGGGAGGAGATAGAACTCCAAATCAGACTTAACATCACATTGAGGGCTTTGGGGCAGGGGCAAGGCAGCCTGATGTCCTCCAGAGGCAGGACCCTGGCATAGCTGGAGACCATCCACCTTACCTGGATGACAGCAGTCAGGCAGGCGAGTGTTGCCGACACATGCAGCCTGTCCGCCTCCATGGCTGCTGTGTCCACGTAGCTCTCATTGATGGTAGAGTTGAAGATACGGAATTTTGACTCTGGGGCCAGCTGCAGACAGATGTTACCCACCAGGATGCTGATAACGGCAAAGGTACCTGTGGTGCCCCACCCAGCCAGCAATAATCAGAGTCTTGGAGCACACCCATGGAAACCAGCAAGGGGCCCAGAAGAGATCCCGACACCCGGTGGGCGGGGGATGGATTCCTGCATCTCCACGGCTCCCCTTCAGCGTAACCATGCCCCACACACACCCAGCCTCCCTCTACACTCCAACCATCCGCGCTTTCAGCTCACCTGTCAACTAGGAAGCACAGCAGAACCTGAACCAGAAACAGCCCTTGTGAACAGGCCCTTTTTCTCTATCTCATCTAGCACCAGAGAACTCCAAATGTCCCTGCAATGGCCTGTTGGGACCAGTCTGGCCACCAGACAGTGATTTCCCACATCTGTGTGGTATAGGCTGTATCCTGTCCCGTCAAGTCCTCCTCTCCTACCAGGGAGGGGGATGGAACAGGTCCTGCTGACTGAGCTTGCAGGAGCTTGGAGATTTCTTCAAGGTCACTGAGGACCTGGGACTGATACAGTCCCTCCAATACCAACACCAGGAGAATGCAATGGAACTCAACTCCCTTGGACACACCACCCGTCCTTGAGGTCCAGGTCATCCTGCATGTCAAAAGAAGAAAGACCTTACCTGGCACCATCTGGTGCACGCCCCCCAGGAAGAAGTAGGTCAGGAGGGGGAAGAAGGAGGAGTAGAGGCCATTGACTGCAGGAAGGTTGGCCAGCAGAGCAAATGCCATGCCTGCCGAGGACAAAGAGATCAAAGGCTCAGGAGTACATTGGCTTATTGGGGGGGGGGGGTCACAAAGGGATGGTGGAAGTAGGGAGAAGAATAGGTAGGAAGAGCAGGCCAGGACTGGCTGAGGGGACACCTCACCTTGTGGCACCTGGATGCATCCCCCACTGAGTCCACCCAGCAGGTCGGGGACGATGTAGTCTTTGATCTTGTACTTGGGGATCCAGGAAAGCACAGGTAGAAGCCCAAACACCACAGTTCTGAACTTGGCTGAGGAACACCTGCGGGGAAGGAGGGAGGTTGGAGAGGGCTGATAATATGCCTTTCCTTTCATTCATTAACTCACGGTTCACTCACATCTCAGGAAACTGAGCACCCACACTTTGCAGCGTGCCAGGGCTTCTGAGGAGAGAAGGCAGGGACTTTCTCTAGAGAGCTGGTCAACACACCCTGGGCATCAGCCCGGGGTCTTCTCACTGCTGGCTGCTCACCTGTGATGTCTACAAAGCTTGGCTTCAAGGCACAGATTTTATGGTGGCTCAGACTTCTGAGGTGTCAGGTCCACTCCTGGCTCAGGTGAGCTCTCCCCAGGAAAGGCTTCTCTAAGCTCCTGTCTGGCTGAACATAGACCTGAGTGCCTTCCTCTGGGCCCCTGCAGCTCTGGGGGCATTCTGTGACTTAATTATTGCCTTTGTCTGTCTCTACACAGCAAACCTCATGATGGCTAGAAATCTGTCTCTCTTGTCCAGCCTGCACACCTTGAATGCTACAGAGGCCTACTTGTTAAATATTTGTTGAACAATAGAATAAATAGGCAGGTATGGTGGTGCAGTCCTGTAATCCCAGCGACTCCGGAGGCTGAAGCAGGAGGATTGCAAGTTCAAAGCCAGCCTCAGCAACTTATCCAGGCCCTGAGCAACTTAGTGAGACCTTGTCTCAAAATAAAAAGTAAAAAAGGGCTGGGGATGTGGCTCAGTAGTAAAGTACCTCTAGGTTCAATCCCTGGTACCAAAATATGTGTGTGTGTGTATCAACTGAATGTATGAGCCAGTATCAAAAATCAAAAATCAGTCTGAGAGGGGCTGCCTGCTGCCCTTTTCCCTTGAACTTCCCCTAAAAGGAAGGCTTTGTTGTCCCTGTGGAGTGCACCTTGGCTGACTCACTGACCTTTATGTACTGTGGCTTCAGAGTTAGATTCTTCCCTGGTTAATGAATTGGTGAAGGAGGGAAGAACAGGAGAGCTGTTCCGTGGCCAACACGGGGCAGGGAGAGTTGATCCCTTCCCTGTTTGTTGAACACCTTGAGGTCCTTTCATGGTAACTGAGGAGCGGCAGGAACAAGGGCTTACAAACTCAAGGGCGACAGCCAGTGGATTGATGACTGAAGGAGGGTGGGGGGCATTTCTTTTCTTCTCCCAGTTGAGGGAATGTGAATACTCAGGGCCCAGCTGGTGACTCACTGGCCTGCTCCGATTAGGCTTCCTTTCCTGCCCAGCACCAATTCCTGCTCTTTACTATTGCTCAACATTAGTTTCCCTGACACTAGGTCCCCTGGATGTCACCCAAGATTGAAAACAACATAGATAATGCTTTATGTCCGGGAAAGTCTAGGCAGATTTTCTGTTCCAACCAACACTCTATGGAACGGTGTCGCCATCAACCTCTGTCTGCCAGTCTCCTCTGGGGCTTGCAGGTGGCTTTCCCATGCCTGGGATGGTGGAAGGGAGTTAGATGTGGTGAAGAACTTCATGCTCTCTAAAGCCTTGTCCTAGGTGAGAACCAGTCTTGAACGGACTCTCCACGGGGTTGGCTTGTGGCAGAGGAAACTGGGTTCCTGAGCAGACAGCTGGCTGGGTAGAAGAGTAATAAGCCATTCCAGGGCTCGGACCTGCCCAACCTTCTGGCAACTTTGCCATGTGCTGGGTGAATTGGAAGTCTGAAAAGGGCTGGAAACAGATGTCAAACATCTTTTAGAGGCCTCAGAGGCCAAGATGGAGGTGGAGAGACGGATCAGTTTTCTGGACACTCATTCATTTAACACATATTTTTGGAGCATCTTCTGTGTGCCAGGAACTGAGGCTCTCATGCTAGCACCATGGGAACGGTAATCCCTTGTCTCCCTTTAGAGTTTATATCAGCCTAGTCTTTTTGGAAAACAGCAGACCCCCTCAGCACAGAAACAACCCAAACTTGGGGTTGCTTTGGGCCTAAAGACTGACTAAGCACGTAAGTCTGAAGAACACAGCTGTAGGTATGGTGCCCACACACTGGGCACCCGTGGCCTTGGCTATAACTAGGCAGAGATGGAGCCTCCCAAGGGAAGCAGGGTTGGGCTGGAGCTTTCAGCAAGACTCAAGTGGGTGATTCCCCTGGCCTGAACCAGTTCCACCTGCATCTCCACTTCAGCTGCTGCCAGTGACCTCAATCCAGGTAACTGAATCAGCTGTTTCCCCAGGGGAGCAAGGGAGCGTAAGCCAGCAAGCCATCAAGCCATCCCACAGCGGGGCCTCAGCGAGGTCTGCCAGGAGTCCAGCAAGGGGGAGAGTGAAGCCGTGGCCTCAGCTCCTGCGGTATGGGTAGGTGTTGCTTTGGGTGGCCTCTTCCTTTGAGGCAAGATTCACAGTTGGGGACAGAAAGAGCCTGGAGGCTGATGACCATACCTGGTGGGTCGCCTTCAGGGGAGCCCAGGAATCTAGGGCCACCTTTAGGAATTCCCTGGACCAGGTGCAGGTAGGAATATCCAGGAGGGAAAGAGGAGAAACGGCATGGGGCTATGGTGGCTTCAAGCATTTTTTTGACAAATGTCATTGAGTGGGGGCTCTGATGCTTGCTACCCCTCCGTCTCGTAGCATGCCCATCTAAAGCTCCCTTGAAGACCCAAGTAAGACTTGAGTGGACTGAGACTAGGGGAGGCCCTTGTTAGGGGTCAGGGATGCTCTGCTAGCCTGGATGACTCTTGTTTCTCCCCCCACCTTCCTTGGTGGGGGGGGTGTCTCAGGACAGATGAGCTTATCGGCTCTAAAATTCAGGGTTCAGGACCTCCCCTCCCCAGGGGTTTCCTACACCCTGTCTTAGGAATCCCAGTACAGGACCCATGCCCTGGAGCAGGAAGGATTTTGGTGAGGAGTCGAGGAAAGAGAAGTCTGGGCTCTGGGCCATGTTACCTGAGGGCATGGCGAAGTTTCTCTCCCACTGGGTATGTCCGGTCCTTCTTCTCAAAGTCATCATCGAAGAGGGTGAGAGAATATGCAGCTCTGTCTACCACGTAGCGGGGCCTGGGCTGGCTCATGTCTGGGGCATTTACGAGCTTTGGGAGAAGCAGAGTAAGGGAGGATGAGGGGCATCCCTCTCCAGTGCCAGCTGGGGCTTTCTCTCTCGGGTTCTTCTGCAGCAGAGTTTTATTCTGGTCTTCCCCGCCCCCATCCAGCAAGGTGCCTCCCTTCCCACTGTCGGCTTTCCGCCAGACTCCCTTCTTTGGTGGCACTGGTGATGCACACACTTGCTCTGGCTGTTTGGCTTGGCGCCCAGCACGTGGCTGGCACTCCACACCTGTGACATCACCGTCACCCCCACAGAACACCAGGCAAAGGGGAGGTGGGAGTGCAAGGATAGAAGTCACAGCTGGATTCAGCATGTTGATCCTCTTGCCCCCTCTAGGTGCCCCTACAAACCACTCTCCCTCTCTAAGCCTCAGTTTCCCTGGCAGAAAGGATCATGCCATTCAGTTGGTCGACTTGGAACAATGCCTCGAGGCAGGGGGATGGCAGAGGTGACTTCAGGGGGACACTTCTTGGATGAGACACCCAGGACTTCACCAACAGGTTTCCCCAGCAGGGACAATAATGCGTCTGGGGAAATCAGGATGGTCCCGCTGCTGGCTGCCTCTCCCACAGCTTCCTGTGCCTAACCTTTCCCCCACCTGTGTGTATTGGTGTCTCTCCTCCTTGATTTTTGCACAACCTCGCTGGCATTTCAGGAGCTGAGGTGGGCAGAGCTCAGTGGTAGGGCCCTTCAGGCCTAGAGAAGTTGCCTGTGGGACTCTTTCCCCTCCTTCCTTCAGCTCCTGGTCCCTTCTCCTATAGCCCAGACCACCCCCTACTCCGCCCCCCCCCCCCAGCTGGAAGAAGCTGCTTGGAGGAAGGAGGGGAGGGCAGCTTAGAGGGAGTTTATATTTGGGAAGTGGGGAGGGTGGGGTGGCTATGTCCAGACTGGCCAAAAAATTTGAGATGCATACCTTATGAGGGCCTGGGGACCCCTCTCTACTGCCTGGGGGAGAACCTGGGGGAGTGGGGAGATTATCAGAGGGGAGAAGTCTGGTGATATTTTTTGTGGATGAGGACTCTGGCAAGAGATAGAGCATTCACTAAAGGTCTGGAGACCTGGTTCTATTCGTGGCTTTACTGAGGAGGCAGAATGGGTGACATTCCCTCTCTGAACCTCATATTCCTCATCAGCAAAAGCGGGGGCAGCCTCCCTATTTTACAGGGTTGTTGTGAAGATTGAATGATTTAAGATTTAACTTAAGTAAACTGTAGAGAATGGTACAAACGTGACTTTCTGTCATTAATGACGTTGTAACTGAGCTGATGAAGGCTGGGCTTATGTGTCTCATTCATTTGGTCTTGGGGCCCAAGGTCCATGGGGAACCAGAGGTGAGGGATGGATTCCTAGAAAAATCCCATGAATGATTCCCAACAGAGGGCAAGGTAGGGGCACAGACCTACCCACCTCCACTCCCCAGCCCCTTGCCTGGCACTTAGTATGCAACCAATGCTTGTTGAGTGAATCAATAAATGGTGTTTGGGAAGAGACATGGGCAGAAATGAGTAAGGGCAATGGCACGTGAGACATTTCATGGGAGAAATGCAGGGTGGCATCAAGAAAGCAGCCCAAGCTTAGAGCCCAAATGACCTGGGTTCAAAGATCCAGTTTATTCATCCCTAAATGGGGATAATAACAGTCCCAGGCAGTTGCTAATAAGGATTTAACAAGATCAAGTGTGTGAGGAGCTTGTCTTTCCCAGGCATCCAGTAAATGGTAACGGCCATTATAATTATTAAGATGGGAGGATGCTTCCTTCCCAGGCCTCCAGCTCTTCACCTTCCCGAGGCAGGTTGGCCTCACTCTTCCTCCCTGCCCTCTGTGGGGTCTGCAAGCTTCTGGTCTTCCAGGTGATGTGCTTGGTGGGCTCTTTGGAGGCCGTGAGGGGGAGCAAGATTTTCTAGAGGAATCTTAGCTCCAGATCCGTTTTCAGAGAGAGATTCATGGTTTGGGGAGTGTGTTCCAGGCCACCAAACAGACCACTTGGAAAGAAATAGCCCAGTTGCGCACCACAGTGCAAGCCTGCAGTCCCAGTAATGTGGGAAGCTGAAGCAGGAGGATTGAAAGTTTGAGGCCAGCCTCAGCAACTTAGTGACCCCCTGAAGCGCCTTCCCAGGCTGCCCGCAAAGGCTAGAAATTCTAGCAGTGAGTGTATTGTTGAGTGGGTGCTACTAATATCCCATCTTACTGAGCCCTATTTTCCAGCTCCTCCCACCGATTTCTCCATTTCCTCTGTTGGTACCTTTCTCTCTCTCTCACTCAGTCCCCCCCCTGCCTCTTGTCCCTGCCCTTTCCCTCCCCTTCAGCCTCCACATTGATTGCTCATCAAACTCCTGTGGTTTCCTTCCTTCTCCTGCCATTTCCTTCCTTCCCTTGTCTCCTGTCCATCACCTCTGCACCTCTGCTCTCCCTCCACCTCCAAGTCTGGCCTCACACCTGGACTGTTGCAATAGCCCTCCTAACTGATCTCCTGCCTCCAGCCTTGTTTCCTCCAATCCAGCCGACACCCCCTGCTCAGAAACCTCTGTCTTCCTCACTTCCAGGAGGGTGAAGCCCAAACTTCTAGTTTTGACATTTTTGATTTTTCATCCTTTGGCCTTGTTTTGGTGGATTAGGTGGATCTGTTGGCTGATCCCTCTGTGCCATCCAGGTGGTCTACTCAGTACCCCCAAGCATGCTTGGGTCTCTGTTCCCACTTTGCTCTTTACCCCCAGTGCCCATCTCTGCTTTTCCAGACTTGCCCTTCCTTGAGACCAGCTTAAGTTCCTCCTCTTCCCCTCTCCTCCTCCCTCTGTGAATTTTTTTCCAGACCACCCCAGCCTGGAGGGATCTCTGTCTCCTGGGATCTCCTTAATGGGCCCCCTCCAGCCTATACACGGCTGTTGGCTTTGGTAATTCCCAGCTATCCTTCCAGGGAAGGGAGGGAGGAGAGGAGCGGGGTTGTGAAAATCCTTTAGAGAGCAACCGATAGGTGACTCAGGATTGTCTTTTCCCCTCTGGGCAGGCCTCTAGACAGCTGGGGACTGGATGCCAGGGAGTCCCCTCTGACACTAACAGGGAAGAGGCCCCTCCACTTTACAGTAATCCTCTGTCCTTTCCCCATCCTTTCTGTCCATTCCTTTCCAGAAATGGGTGTTGCAGGGGAACAGGCTCTGGGAGCTTTCACAATCTCTCTATTTGTACCTCACAATGAGGAGGACCCAGTGGCCAATCTGAATGAGGAAGTATTATCTAGAAGGGAAACTGAGGGCTACCTGTACCCAATCCTCTCATTCCGTGGATAAATAAAATGAGTCTTGGAGAGAGGCAGGATAGGTCTGAACTAGACCATGACTCCCACTCAAGTGCCCCTGTTGGAAGGAGCTCTAGTTGCCCTAGAGACCACACTGATCCTTTCTGGGGGTTGTCCCCAGGGTGGCATCCAGAGTGCCCCTTGTGGACCACCCTGGTGACCTTGCTACCTAGCTGAGGAGACAGGATTGTTGGGTTCCATTTCTTCCCTTGGGGCTCTGCCATGGTTTCTGCCTCACATCCTGGCCTTAGCTGACCTGAACAATGACCAAGTCTCAAATCTGCAGGCTCAGGAGCTGCCCCAGGTCCTGGGGAGGAGGTGTCCTCATCACACTTCCTAATCTCAAGAAGAGGGGAAGGTCACTTCATCTCCAGCTGGTCCTCAGGACTTGGAGCCCTGGAGGAACGGGGATGGGAGAGTGGGGAAGTGTGAGCCAGCACAGTGGGGAGGTCCCACCTCCTGGGGGTTCTCAAGGCTGTGTGGTCCCAGGGGTGCCCAGAGAAGGCACCTCACTATATGGGGCTAGGGGTGGGACAATAAAAAAAAGAGAGCAAGAAAGGGAGAGAGGAATAGGGAACATGACAATTTGATCCCTAGTTAAACACACAGCCCTGCCCAGTGATGTCAGCATCCTGAAAAAAGTCAAGAGCTCTATCGCCATAGGTGCATATCACCAGCCCTGCCTCCATCACAGTGCCAGCCCCTCCACCGCCTCCCTTCCCCCCACCGGATGGGGGTAAATAGCAGGTGCCCTGTGACAATATTGAGGAACAAAAAGGTGACCCTGCCCCTCCCACTCTGTGGAGGAAAGGAGAGGCCGTCCCAAAGAACTGGAGAGATTTAGAGGGCAGCTGTGGGGCTTAAGGTGGGCAGAGGGAGAAAAAGAAGAGATACGGGTGCAAGGACAATTCCTAAGCCCAGAGAGGGGTGTGGGTCCAGGGGCCTTGCAGAGGCGCAACAGCTGGGGGGAGGGGAGCAGAAGGGAAATGTATTCTATGGGAAGCCTCTATAATGAGCTCATGCAAAAAAAAAAAAAAAAAGTGCATTAGAACCTCCTTCCAATTGTTTTTGTGACTAGATCTATGTCCCTAGAGTACGTGGGCAGAGATGAGTGTAGGCACAGTACCCAAGTTCATGCATCGAAAGGCTTGGAGTGGTGCCTGGTGGTAAGCTGCAATCCGTTTGGACCATTATTGTTACTACCGTCACCCTGGAGGATCCTCTTTCTTGCTCTGCCACCTCAGCAGGTCACTCGGCTTTCTTTTCCCATCTGCTCCTACACCCCAGTCTTAGGTCCTTATCCCTATGTTCTCAGGACTGGTTGGAGGCAAAGCAGAACATCTTCTCAGAAGAGGGCAGGACATCCCCGGAGCAGGAAGGCGGGAGCCTGTCTGTGGGTTTCGGTCAGGTCTGGAGGTGACTGAAGACTGTCATTGTGGCAGAGATTGACTTCCTCCCTCAGCCTGGGTGTGCATGTTTGTGTGTAGGGGTTTCCTTGACGCACCTGTGCCAGGCACAGGAGCAGCCCCGGCTTGGCCAACCTACCCTGGCGTCCTTAACGCCTGTCCCTACCTAGCCAGTCGCTGTGTCTGGGAAGAGGAAAGGTCACTTTGAGGCTTCTCCTTTGCTCTAACTGCTGGTTGTCTCCCTGCCTCATTCAGGGTGGGAGACCCAGGGAAAGAGCCTCTGTCTGACCAGGGTGGGGACAGGACAGGAGTGACACTGGGGTCTCAGTTGGAGACTGTGTCCCTGGTGGGAGGAGGGAGGCAGCAGAGGTCTGTGTGCCCCTAAGCATTGTTTAATACTCTTCTTTCTGTCATCTTAGTGCTTCTTGGGCAAATCTCCTGTTCCCTTCTCATCCCCAGCTCTTTCCTCCTCAGTGATACATGGGGAGGACTTTCAGATGTCCCTGAGGCAGGGGCCCTCTGGCTCTTCCATGATGCATCCCATGCAGGGGAGAGACTCACTGCTGTGACCCTGAATCTCCACTCCTTATGTGCAGACAGTCTTTCCTTCCCACTCTACCCTCCCTGGTGGGGACAGGCAGTGGACGCTGGCTGGAGGAAATGAATTCCTGCAAAGGGAATGGAGGCTAAACGTTGCCAACAGTGAAACTTGAACAAGCTCAGGGGATTCTGGGAAGTCTTGGGATTAGACTCCTAGAAGTCTCTAAGGAGACTAGGACTAGTCTCACTTGGAAGCAGGGACCTGGACAAGGAGAACCGTAAATGTCCAAGAAACCAGGTCAAAGCCAAGAGTGGCACTGAGTGAAGGGCCATCTCTCCCGGAGGATGTGGCTCTGGAGCTTCATTCTGTCTTCCCAGTAGTGAACCCCTCACTCTCCAGAGCTTAGTCTGTGTGGAGCTGGTCCCCGAGTCTCTCAGTGAGCTGACTCTGGATAATTAGTACAGTTTAATTCACACTAAATACCAATTATGTGCTAATCTCCTTGAAGACTGGTCATTAAGACAGCAAAAAGAGTCCATCTCTGACCCCAGGATTTCAAACAAATGAGCCTCAGAGCTATGCCTGGACCTGGAAAGTGTCTGGCAGGGCCTTTCAGGAGGTGAAGGGGTGCTGGTGTGTATGGTCTCTATGGTGCCCAGGCAGGCTCTTGTCAGGTTCGGAATGCCAGGGCCAAGCTGAGAGAGTGGGGGTGGGGGCCAGGGGCCTAGAGAAGGTTGTCTAGTGAGTAAGGACACTTAGGGGAAAAGCCTTCTCCCTCCTCCCCTGCTTGGGGGCCGATGGCACTCCAGAGGGCATCTCCTTAACTACGGTCTTCCCCCTGGTGCTCAGATCCACTGGGGCCCAGTGTAGGGTGAGTTGGTTCTAGACTGACAGAGGATTTGCTCAGTCTCAGCTGGGGACCCTCTGGGCTGATTTCCAGGAATAGAGGCACTGCCTGAAGGGGGCTGGGACCCCTCTGAGCTGCAGGATGAGATCAGACACTGGGAGCCTATGGAGCTGGCTTTCCATCCACTGACATGACCCCAGCCCTTCTGTAGAGAAGCGTTCACTCTAGACTCAGGTCCCTGGACTCTGCTCCCACCTGGCCACCTGCCTGCCTGATGGAGCTGGGCTCTTGACATCCTCTCCTTGGTTTCCTTTCCTTCTACTTCTTCCAATTTCTCAGGATTAATGGGGAGAAATAGGGTCCCCTGCAGTCCATGCAAAGTGCCTCAAGTGAGCGAGTGAAGGAGGACCTCAGCGGGGCAGAAGGAGGGGAGACTGCCATGCAGGGCAGGCTGGTGAGCCGGGTGCTAAGAGCTCTCTGCTTCCAAGGCTGGAGAGAAAGGGGAGACACAGCCTGCAGCGTTACAAGCAGGCGCCCGGGGTGGGCCACAGTTCTTTCCCTGGAAGGCCTTGTGAAGGAGGTGGCTATTCAGATTTGTCGAATTTCCTCCGTCACAACCTCTGTCCCTCATGCTCCTTCAACCAAGCTCAGCCTTGGCAGCCAAAGTCCTTCCATGGAAGTGGGGACCCAATGGGCTCCTCAGAGGCCTGACTCGGGAGCCAGAGTGTCCTTCGCACTTGTGCCCAGGATGGCAAACTGCCCGCCCTGTGACCCATTGGTTCCTGTCATCCTCCTCTCCGTACCCCTGGTGCCCTCCCTCTTCTAGCGATGACCCCAGCCCTGCAGGGTGGGCTGGGCTAGGTGGGGCTTACCGGTGGGTGAGTGGAGCTGGCTGGGCAGGGCTGCAGGTGTGTCTGGGCAGCGGGCAGCGGGCAGCAGAAAGGTGTTCGTGAGGTGTGTGAAAGGGCTCTGCTCAAATAATCCAGGGAGGCGTTTATAAATAACTTCACCTCAGGGCCACGGGGTGAGCCCCGGCTTCTGATTGGCTCCGAGGGGAAGTGGTTTTGAACACTACACCATAGCTAAGCCTGAGGAGATAGGAAAAGGAGATAAGGGGAAAAAGGTCCCAAATGAACAGCCCTTTTTTTGTTTTAGCAGGGGAGCAGGGCTGTTTGATGGGAGCTTGGCACTTCCTAAATCCACCCCGAAGACAATAGGTCACATTCAACGGGGCCCCTGCCCCACAGGCTCCCCGAAGGCGGCCAGTGAGGAGGGACACAAGGCAGATTCCTCTCTGATCTAGCTGTCCTGCTACTTATGGGCTGGGGGTCAAGCCAAATAGCCTCTTGGACAATGGGAAGCATTGAGGCCACCTGAGAGTGGGACTCTGGGGATGCTTGCTTTGAAGGTTGGAGATCTGGGGGTAGGGGACAGCAAACCTCTGAACACCCCTGAAGAAGGGGGATGAGCATATCTGGGAGGCCTTGAGAGCCCTTGACGGTTTGGGGGCTGAGGCGGATACCTGGTTCCCAGTTCTATCCCTGATCTTAAGTCACTTGTGAGCTCTGTGCCTTGATCTATCCATCAGTGCAATGGGGAAAGTATCCCTGACCCTTTGACTTCTCAAGTTATCAAGCAGAGAGAATATGAGGGTCTGGAGTCTGGTAAGGGAGCTCAGGAAACTAGACCTACAACAAATGCATGAAAGGCATCCTGAGTCAAATTGCAGTGTTGCGCACCTGTGATCCCAGTGGCTTGGGAGGCTGAGGCAGGAGGATCACAAGTTCAAAGCCAGCCTCAGCAATTTAGGGAGGCACTAAGCAACTTATAGAGACCCTGTCTCAAAATAAAAAAATAAAAAGGGATGGGAATGTGGCTCAATGATTAAGTGCCCCTGGGTTCAAACCCTGGTAAAAAGAACAAAAAAAAAAAAAAAAAAAAGAGAGAGAGAGAGAAAGAAAGGAAGGTACCCTGAAGGGTAGCTAACCTCCAATCCACAGGCCTCTGCCACTTCCAGGAATGACTGCCTGCCTGGGCTGTGGCACTTCCCAGGCTACTGCCTGCCTTTGGGATACAGAGCTGTCCATCCCAAGCCCATCGATTGCAGTGGAAGAACCTCAGAAAGCAGTTCTGGACAGCCCTGTGGGAGGTGGGGGGGCTTCTTGATATCTGGGAAGGAGAGTCCCAACCTGATGTCAGGTATTCTTTCTTCAATACATTTGGTTCTGCACTGTCCTAGTCCTGAATTGTCTTTCCATCTCTCTGGAAGAAACAGGGGCTCTGCTGTGTTATGGAATTAGTACAGAGGGGCTTCCATAAGGCACCACTGGAAGCTGGGGTGAATTGAGAAGACTAATGTGTTAGCTTCAGTAAATAATAGAGACTCAACAAATATTTGTTGAATGAATGACAGAATGTATTGTCTGCAGGCCCAACACAAGGGAGAGTTTGTCGATGCATTGCTTATGGGGACCAGGGAAACTCCCAAGGTCACTCAGAGTTGTCAGGGTGTAGTCAGACAAATGGCTGAAGAGAACCAGAATGCAAGTCA
The DNA here is from genome assembly GCA_004027875.1 of Aplodontia rufa. Classification (NCBI taxonomy): domain Eukaryota; kingdom Metazoa; phylum Chordata; class Mammalia; order Rodentia; family Aplodontiidae; genus Aplodontia; species Aplodontia rufa. Next base: position 20,342 of record PVKS010017775.1, read on the forward strand.
CCCCGGCATTCCTTGCCACCCAGCCGAGAGGAAAGGATGTGTGCGTGGATACTGCCTCGGGGAGTCCTTGCAGGCTCCTGTAGGGACTTAGCATTGCTGGTCCATTCCTGTGGCCCTTTCTGCCTCATCAACAAATCACTCAACACAACCAGTGGCAATTATGTGCTCAATTGTCAATCTTTCTTCAAAGACTGTCCTTTGTGGGGAGGACAGGCAGGTGGTGCTTGGCTTGTTCACTTTTGTGACCCTGCTACCTAGCCCAGTGCCTGGTGCTTACTAGGCGCTCAATATAGGTTTGCAGAATGGATGAATGAACAATTGTATGGTGGAGAATGGTTAAGAGCAAGAATTTGTCCATAGATCTCCAGCATCGTCCAGTGTTGTGGGACTGTCTCTAAACTTTGGCCAGGAATTTCCTAGAAAGTAGATGAGTCATCAGGCTCCTATTGTACCTTGGGAACAATGGCCATCTGGATCAAATGACTAAGTCCTTTGTTGAGACACCAAGCCTACCAGGGAATCTTCTGGATGCACATCCTTCTGGGCAGAGAAGCACAGCCTAGCTGACTGGAGCACCCAGGACTATCTGCAGATGTTCTTCTTCTCTTTTAAATGACACTTTGACATTCTGGGCTACCAATTGGGCTAGTTAATGTGAGTGTCCCCTCAGTTTGACTTACTTTATGTAATGAGTGGCTTTCCAGCAGGAGGTCCAGTTTAATTCTCATACCAACAATGTGATATAGGAATGTTAGTCTCATTTTTTTTTTGAATGAGTAAATTGAATTTGGCTGAAGTAAAATAACTTGCTCAAGGTCACAGAGACCTGGAAGAGATAGGAATCTAACTTGGATATTATGGATTCCAGTCCTCTGCTTTGTCCATTATACCATTTTAATCTTTGAACCCACAAAGCTTATGAGACCCTATCCAACATTCCACCTTTTGGATACTTTCAGCCTTTCTTTTAAATAACTCCCAAGGTCACTTGGATGTAGATGACTGGCACTTTCAGAACCTGTGCTGGAGTTGGGGACTAGTTAACTTTCCTCCTCAACTATTCTACCGTCTCAGCAAAATCCTGGGCAGGTAGGCCTTACGTAAAATGGGCAGAAGGGATACCCAGAGGTTCTTTTGATGTCACCAAGGGGATGGGCAGAGGCCTAGAATATGGGGACTGTCATAGGGGGGCAGATCAGAGGGAAGGAAACCAGATCTCAGGTTGGGGAAACAGGATAGGAGGAAGAGCAGCCCTGATGGCTGAAGAGGGCATCTTAGGGGCATCTTGGATAGGATTAAACTGAGGTACACAATTAGGGATAGTGGAGGGAACACAAGGATGTGGAAGGACCGACATACAGAGGGAGGTGGAAAAAGAGCAATGAAGAGTCAGATACAAAGAGCAAAGAAGACATTTAACATTTAAAGCAGCTCTGATGTGGGTTTTGTTACATCATCTGTTTCTTATAAGGAAAGCAGGTGAGCGTCAGCCTCATCCCTCTAGAGTCTCCTTTAGAAGCAGCCTATCTTGCCCTGCCCTCTTGAGTTGAAAGTTGTATTTGTTTGCTCATTCATTCAAACAAACCCCTCTTCAAGCACCAGGATCCTGTCCTGGGAATACTGAGAAAAATAAGACAAAATTCCTGTCCTGAAAAGATCTCATTCTGGTGGGGAAGAACAGAGAGGTGGAGAGACCATTGTACCATGGAAACAGAGGACACTATGGGAGACAGGAGAGGTACCCAGCTTAGCCCTTGAGGAGATAGACAGAGGCCAGGGAAGACTTCCCATGGGAGGGGACACAGAAGACACAGCTGAACTTTGGACATTTGAGTTATGATCCCCAGAGGGGTCTCTCTCAGAAGGAAGTAGGATAGAGGCTACCCCTGGAAGTACGATTTCTAGAAGGACTTTGCAGTTTGTCCCCAAGCTCTCTGACCTCTGAATCCATGTGTTTACCTGTGGTCATGTACATGTGCACCTACACACACTCATACTGAATTGGTTTGGGGAATTTTCTGAGTTATGCAGATAAAGTCACAATATTCACAAAGTACCCTCCCGACACCTCATCTTTGAGTTGGTGCAGCAATTATTTCTAAGGTGAGCAAACTGAGCCTGGACCTGCAAGAAGGACACTAATTCTGCCACCGTTGTCCATCCTCGGGCCTCTGGCTGTTTCTGCACCTGCTGGCATCTTGCACGAGTGCCCTGTGTGGGGCCTGTGCCAAGGGTGTGGGCAGGATCATGTTTTGAGCAGAGTGGCCCAATGTCTTAAGCAAACACCTCAAGGCCAAAGACAGAAAACCCTTTACCTCCTGTCCTGGAGTGGTGGGATCTGACTTGGCCCTGTTGTTGCTGGCCAGATTCACAGGTGCATGGGGACTAGTGGACTGCAGAGCTCCTCACCTCTCTCCCCAGGGAAGCTCAGGGACTTAGCACCCCAGTGCTAATTAGGAGATAGTGGGGGGCAAGATGAGTGGAGTGATGCCCACGAGGACTCAGTATTTCCACACAGCAATCCTGAGCCCCTAGCATGTGCCTGGCTTATACTAGATGCAGGAGAGTCACAGCCCAGTGAGAACCAGTCCTGGGAGGTCAAGACCTTGACAAGATCAGGCAGGGGGAAGCTTCCAAAATGAACACAGCAGATCTGGGGAAGGAAAGAAGTCTGGGCAGAAGCTTAGCATAGTCTCTGAGGCATGGACAGTCTGGTCAAGACCTGTCTGGAGAGTCAGGTCAAGGTTGGCCACAGTCCCTACACATCTGAGGCCAGAAGAAAGCAAGAGACACAGAGCCATGCAACAGGGAGAGGAGCGGGCCTCAGAGCCCATTTGGCCTCTGCCCTCATTTTACAGATTAGAAATCCAAAGCCCCAGACAGGGCCAGAGACCTGCCCAAGGTCATTGAGGGCAGGACTGTGAAGACAGCTCAGTGTGGTGTCTCTGCCCTCCCAATGCCAGCCACTCCCTCCACCCTGTCCTGATTATCACCATACAAGAGACAAGAGGTCCTGGATGCACCTCCACTCCCAGCTCTGTCTGTTCTTCTGACCCAAGATGTGCATGTGTGGGCTGCACCCGCAGAGGGACTGCTGGGCTCTGCTGCTGGAGGAAGGTGGAAGAGGGGTAAATAGACTGGAGCAAGGGCCTGGGAGCCCAGGTGACGCAGCTCCTGGGTGGTTAGTCCCCCAGTGTCTAGAAAGAAGAGCAGATTCTCCTCAGAACCGGAAATTGGTGGCCTGGGTGAGGGTGTCCCAGGCAGTCTGAGCAGCCCTGGGAATGCTGGGAGCAGGACTGAGATCAGGAGGGGAAGGGGCTGTAATATGGCTGACAGGCCTTCTGGCTGCCATTCTGACTTTGGGACTTAAGCCAAGCACATGTTAACTGCACATGGAGGCTGCAATCCAGGGAGAGCTGAAATTGCTAGATGCTACAGAGGCTCAAGATTGATACTCTTGGCTTCCAAGGTCTTGACCTTTCTCCAGGGTCTGGCTTGTGCAACAAGGGAATTGGTTACACGGTAATGTTTTGTGACTTTTGGACGGTCACAGGAAAATGATGCAATCTCGTCTTTCTCTTCCTAGTCTATGTTCTCCAGGAAAAAGTCTGAAACTGGAAGGTCCTTATCCCCCATCCCCAATCTAGTCTACCAAATTCCCCCTCCCTGGTGCCCCGGGCCCACAGACCTCTGTCCTCTGAATGCAGGCAATGGTACCTCAGAACTCAAGCCGAGCCACCGATGAGGTTTTCCAGGGCTTCCAGGTCAGTTTTGTCTCCCCAAATGCTCCTTGAGGCCAGGGATTGTGTCCCCGACACTGCAGAGGCCTGAGGATATCGTGGGAAGAATGGAGACTTCAGGTTCCCATCCTGACCCTGGGGTTTGCTGATCATGTGACCTCAGGTATTAGCTCCTTTGAGGCTTAGTTTGTTCATCTGTGAAAGAAGACGTTTGCAAAAAGGAGGTGCTGTTACAGGTGAATTCCTTTCTTTGGGGCAGAAACACCTGGCCCATGGATGACCACATACTACATGACGTTTTCCTGTCTCCAATATCTGACACTCCTCTGCATTCAGTCCCCCAGAGAGGTGACACCCTTCCTCTCCCTGCACAGTGGACAGCCCTTCCCCTTACTCGCTTATCACAGGGTGCTGGAGTGTCAACCTCCGCCTTGAGGCCTCCCCTCACTATCCCAGAGATGCAGCCGAGTGGCAGAATGTGCCGGGGAAGGCTCTTCTCCTCAGCTGCTCTAGCACAGCAATCCTTTGGAACACTATGTTCACCTGAGCCCTGCGCTCTGGTCCCCCTCTGCCTTTTCTCCTTTCGGAAGGTGCCAAGAGGTGTGTGTGTCCGTGGGGTGGGTTCTGACAGAGAACACGGATGGGCACCTAGCACACATTTCTTCTTGTTCCCTCCTGCCCTGCATACACTCCCCGGTGACCTCTGGTTGTTTGCCTCACCCTGGCTGCAGCTGGCCATCTGGGGGGCTGGATCCCTTACCCTCTGGATCCCTGGAGCTTCGTTGCCTGAAATAAACCAGACTCTTAGGGCCAGACCCACACTAGCAGGGGCGCTTTGTGAGAACAGTGTCACAGGTGGGCTGCCTCCAGCTCACCATGGAGAGGATTAACATCTGTCCTGCATCTCCCTGAGGGGCTGGGTTTGGGGGCCAAGCCTGGAAATTGATCAGCACTTAGCAAGCGAACCTCACATTGCTGTTTCTTCCACTTCTGACGCCAGGGCCCTAAGCACCCTGATTCCTTCCTTTCCTCCCAGTGACCTTCCCAGAGCCAAAAATTAGCAAGGACAGGTTTTTAGTCCTAGAGAAGAGGCAGGTCCATTCTGGGTAGGAGATGGGGACCAAGCCAGGACATTTACCCGGGGCACACACAGGGTTCATCAGCCTGGTCTGCCCTGGCCAACCTAAGCTCCATTCTCCCTGGGAACCCCAGGGGTCTGAGATGTGCTGAGCAAGGTGGTACCAGAGTGAGGGTGCAAGAGGAAAACTTTCGGGGCTCCCTGGCATAGCGGGCAGGCCCTGGGAGGGGAGGACAAAGGCTAGTTGGGGATCACATTGGGGGATTTCTAGGGTTCAAGAAGCATCTTTGCCCCTAGAGTGCAGGGCACAGGCTGTAGTGGTTCTGGAGTCCCCTGGGAAGCCTCGGTCAGCTGGGGCTAGTTCCTGTCAGCCCTCCAGGGCTGTGCTCCGGCCTGGGCTGCTCACAGAGCCGCATTGTTCCCGGGAGCCCCTTAAGCATTTAGCCTGTCTCATCCTGCTGGTACATTTGTTGGCTGTGATTCCTGCTAAAGACATCTTCAGGGGACAGGCAGGATGCCAGCTAGTGGGCAGACCTGGACTGCTCCACAGAGCAGGCAGCGCAGAAGCAGCAAGAGCTCGTGCCAGCTTGGGATGTGACTATCTGTGGCTGTTTGCCAAGGGCACAAGCAAGTCCTTGGAAATTCTGACACCACCTCTGGCACTGGCAAGAAGGCTGAGAGTAGACTGTGTAACCAGAGCATCCTGAGATTGGTTCTGATTCCCCCAGAAACAAGCTGTGTGATTATGGGAAAGTGGCAGAACTTCTCTGAGCTCTTGATTTCCTCATCTGCAAAATGTGGGTAATAACAGTACTTACCTCACCGGTATGTCGGGAAAATTAAGGTAATTCCCTTAAAGCACGTGGCCCAAAGTCTGACACTTCCTCTATCCCAGAGGGCCCCACCCACTGACACTATCCTTGGTTCTATACTCTCTCCCCATCCAGTTTGGAACGTTCTCCTCCTCAGTTTTCCAAGTTCTTCAGCTCCAGCTGCATCTGCAGGAGGCCTGCCTGCATGCCCACCCTCTCACAGTGCTCCCAAGGGTCACTGCAGTCCACACATGCCCGTGTGCTCTTGGGCATTTGGCTCTAAGAGTGTATCATGCAGAGGAGCACCCATGCTCACCTGCCAACCTGGCTCTGCCCCAGGCCATCAGAAGAACCATGATTTACTGTGGTTCCTGCTGTACTCATCGGAGGCCCAAAGAGGTGCTTCGGTGGAAACGCACCTGCTCATCTGGTGGGCTTGTGTTCCTGGGACTTCGCCACATTTTGCTGGTTTGTGCCCCTTCCTCCGACGCAGGGCTGCAGTTTTCACGGTGAGGTGTGGGATCTCCACGGTGTCTCTGAGCAGGTTTTTCTGCTCCAAATTCATTCTTACTATTGCCCAGGAGTCATGGAGAGAGAGCCCTTCCTTAGAATTTTGCCCTGCTGCTCGGTGCTATGTCCCAGAGCTCATATCTCAGATCACACTATTGACCCGCAGCCACACCATGTGTCACAGAAGTGTGGGTGGTGCCGTCTCTCCAATCTGTCACTCTGTGTTATTCCAACCCTGACTGCCAGTGACCACCATCTGAGGTAGCATTGTGGTAGGACACGTGGTGGCCAAGCCAGGCTCCACTTCCCAATCTCCTCTGTGGTGAGGTGTGACCATTGATGGGGACCTCACCAGAGGAATGGAGAATGAGGTGAGCACTTCCTGGTGGCTGGAAGCTAAATGTGATGGTGACCCTGCTTCCATTATGCATAATAAGAATGACCTGGCAAGTGAGAAAAGCCATACATGGAAGGAACCCGGATCAATGGCTGACCTCATGAAGCCCAGGGGTGCTACCAGCTTGGATTTACTCTTTTTGTTTCTTTTAAGAGAGAGGGACAGTGTGTGTGTGAGAGAGAGAGTCAATTTTATTTAGTTTTTCATGTGGCATTCGCTGCTCCGGGACTTTGTTTTATACATGGTGTTGGGGTTCAACCTGCATCCTCATGCATGCCAGGAAGCACCGAAACAGCTCGGTCACAGCTCCAGCCCTGGATTTACTCTTTCAAGGAGAGAAAATTCTATAATCCACTCTATTGATGTTCTCTTGGAAACAGGAGCTTAGTCATTAACACACATGTGGACCCGAGTGTCGTTAAGAGCCTGCTGAGACAGCTCCTTCAGTTTCTGCTTGGAGTCCCACATGCCCTCTCTAAGAGCTGGATGGAACTCCAAGGCCTAACTGGGGAGAGAGGCCTTAGAGGCTCCTCTCCTGGGTTCTCCTCTGCTCCAGGGACTTGACCTCAGGGCCCCTTGCTGTAGGATCCCTCCATCTGGAGGGCCTCTCATTCATCTGCTCCACAGACTCCAGAGCCGGTTTGGAGTCAGTTGGGACACAGACCTGCACAGCCACAGCAGAATCTTCATCTTTGCTGTTCCTAGCATCAGATGAGCATGGCTGGATGACAGCTCAGCTCTCCTGCCTGGCTTACCTCTGTCACCTGCTTAGAGAGCGGAGAGAGGGCCAGCACTGGGGGCCTTTAGGATCAAGAAGGAACCCTGTGCATTGCTGACTTCTAGGTCCCTCTTACCAACTCCTGGGAATAGCAAGAAGTGATGGCTGAAGTTGTGCCTCTAAGGCTAGGAGAAACTGTGTTTTAATAGAGGCTTGCTGTTGCAGGGCACTTGGGGCTTCTAGAGAGTGTGTGTGTGCATTATGTCACCTAACTGTGAGCATGGCCCCATGGCATGGACAGGAGCTGTTCATCCCCATTTTCATGTGGTTCCTGAGGCTCTGGGGCCACACCGAGGCAATGTGCGAGCCTGGATAAGACCTCAGGGCTCTTGACTTCCAGTCTTGTGCTCTTGTTTCTGCATCCTGCGAGGATGGAAAATAAGGCATTTTGATTAGGTTCAGAGTGTTGAACATCAAGGATGACATAGAGGAGAAGATGTGGTGTTGGTGGTGGGCAAACCACTCACTTCACAGTCCAGGACTTGGATTCTTTGATCATGGAAAGGCCGTCCCTGCTGTGCCCAGACCAATGGAGGGCTCTCTGCCTCCGCACTGCCCCCATTCCAGTGCCTGCCTTATTCCAAGACTGTAAGGTGAACTGGTCTGTGGGCTTCGACCTAGCCAAGGAAGACTGGGAAGAAAGAGGTTCCCACGTCTGCTGCTCCCAGATGGACTCGCCCGGTGTGACCACAACAGGCTGGCCTCCGGGTGGGAATGCATCGTCTGGGAGTCCAGGCAGACTGGGGGATGGGGACTTGCTCTTTCACCTGGAGGCCCAGTCACATCAGGTGCCTGGGTGGAGTACCGGGTAAAGGGTCAGTGGGGAAGAAAGATTGATTTGAGCCCAGTGCCCCTGATTTTGTTGCTCTACCAATTATACAAACACAGTCCTGTGTACAATATGCTGAGGACAATAGACCCCAGGCCCCATTGCCTTCTATAGAAAAACAGAATGCAGGATTTATGTTAGATGCAAAGGAGTACTTTCTAGGGTTAGGATATTAGATGGCAGACTAGACAGTTTCTATAAATGTGAAAGAAACACTTATCCTTCTGGTGGCAGGTGAGGGGTTGAGGGACTTGCCAACTGGATGAATAAGGTGTGAAATCCATGCTAGTGAAAGTCTCGAAGCCCAGGCAGAAGGAAAAGTAATAAAAGAACAAAGCACAGCTGTCAAAGGAGCTGAGCCCTTGCTGGAATCCTGGGCTCGGAACACAAAGGAGAGAGAGCTGTTTGCCTGCCGGGCAAGCAGTTATCAGGGAAGTGGGACCCTGGCACTGTGAGAGTGCCCTGGGATGCAGATTTCCATGTGTGCAGGGCTCAGTGACAGCTCTGAAGATTACCTGTCTGCCTCAGCAAGGACATCAGGGGTGACAGCAAGAGGGATCGGCAGCAAGGATAACCGGAAGGGGGTCACTGACTGGAATCCTCAGTAGTCTCACCCAGCTAGGGGGCTGAGTGGAGCCTCAGGAGGGATAATGAATCCCTACACTTCATTCTTTTTCTTTCTACCTTTTGTTCTGAAGATATGTCACACACACATGCACACACATGTACACATGCACAGGCACGCACACACGCGCACACGCACGCACAGTGGAAAGACTTCTCCAGTGAGCACCATATACCCGTCCCCTGGACTCTACTACAAACATTTTGTTATAGGTGCTTTATCACATGCCCGTCCAACCACCCATCCCTCTCTCTGTCCCTCATGTTTTCAGAGGCATTTCAAAGCAACGTGCAGGCCTCAATACTCATGTGCCCAATTTTTCAACTTGGTATCCTTAACTAGAGTTCAATATTTTTTCACAGTTATTTTTACTGCTTTAGAAGTAATTTTACAAATAAGTACTTAAGCCAACTGTATGCGATACCAGTTCTGACAACTCGTGCAACTCCAGCCTCTATCAAGTTACACAGACCACGAGGACAGCTCTGGAAAGTTCCTTGGTGCCCAGTCCCCATAAATCCCCTCCCCACCCCTCTGATCTTTTTCTACCACAGATCAAGTTTTGTTTATTTAATAAATTCATTCATATGAATGAAATCATACTATATCTACCCTTGTGAAGTTTTTGAGTTTTTTTTTGGGGGGGTTACTGGGGATTGAACCCAGGGGCACTTTACCACTGAGCTGTGTCCACAGCCCTTTTTATTTTTGATTTTGAGACAGGATCTCATTAAATTGCTGAAGCCTGTCTTGAGTTTGTGACCCTCTTGCCTCCGGAGTCACTGGGATTACAAGCTTGTGTCAACCAAAGTTTTTTTATTAATTTTGTTCTCAGCACAATGACTTCTGCATTTTCCAGAAAAGAATCCACTTTATATAAAGTCAGTCCTTTTTTTTTTTTTAAACTACCAAACAATTGTCCCTGCATCTAACCATCATTAAATCCAGGGAAACTGTTCCCAAGGGCATGGTCAGCACTCCAGGATGCCCATTTTGTTTGTCCTTGATCGGCTCAAGATGAACAGGGTTAGGGCTAGAGACACCTGTGAAACATGCAGTTTCAGCCCTCAGTGTCCTCTTTCTGTCACTGATGTCCCTTTGCTGTCCCCTTCCCACCTTCCACCATGTATTCTTCCAACTCCAGGCACTCAGGGCTCCGGCTTCTTCACACCCTCCCCCACTGCCCTGACAAGACCAGAAGGATCAGATAAGGACCATTTACACTAGATAACTGATAGTCCGGTTACACTGTAACTGAACCGCCTTTCACCTTCTGCCATGTGTTGCCTCTGAGTAGTGACTTCAGCTTTTATCTTCCTAAGGCCTGATAGACTGCAGCCCTGTGCCTCTTAGACTTCCACTGAGGCCCCAAGGACAGGCAGCATGAGCACGTCATCCCTACAGGAGCCTGAAGGCACAACTCGCTGACTCAGTGGGTGTACTGTTTCTTTAAAGAGATGTCATAGATTTTTACTCCTCCTTAGACGAGGCCCCGGAGACCAAGTGCAGAAGGCTTAGAACCATGATGCTATAAAAGTAATGCCGTGGCTGACCAAGATCGTGCCTGTCCCTATGTCCCTCCCCCGGGGAGCCGATAGTCACTATCTAGAGCTTACACATCATCATAGTAAAGTAAATAAGTGACCGCATAAATAAGCACAGGGGTAAACATATTGGAAGACCAAAGGCAGCTATGGAAGATCCAGAATAACAAGAATCAGGGAAGGGGCCAAGGGAGGTGGGACCAGTTTCAGGGGGGTGGGTCCTTGAAGGGCTGTGCATGACCTCAGGAGAGCATGCACAGAGGTACCCACTCCACAATCACTGGTTTATCTGTCACATGAAAGCAACCTCCCCTGCCCTCACCCTGCTGAATCTGTGAGTAACGCCAGGCTCCTGGGTGCCTAGCCTTGGGCTTGAGGTTCCCACCCACAGAGACTGCCTCAGCTTGAAAGGCTCTTCCCAGGCATTTTAGGCACTGGTGGGAAATAAGAAATGGTTTGTGGGGTCCTTGAGACCCAGAGAATCACTCAGTCCACTGTGCTGGTCCCAAAGGGAAACCCAGGTTGCTCCTTCTACCAGAGCTCTGCTGGTGGTAGGGGACCCACTGGGCTGCAGAGACTCGCCTCTTTAACAGATCAGAGGGGAACAGTCCAGATTCTCTCTTGAGCAGCTCTGTCAGCATCAGGAAGACACCACAATGGCTCAGAAGTGCCTGCTGTGGACCCTCTCTCCAGCCCTTGTCTTCCCAGACCCGCTCCCTCTCCTCTGCGCTCACCCCGTGGTTCTGTGCCCTGGCTGCATCCCCAACTTAGCCTCAGTTAGGTTTCTCCAACTTGGTTCTATTTTAGAGCCACCCAGAGGATCTAAAGAGTAAATCTGCCGATTCTTAGGCCTTGTCTCCAGGCATTCAGAGTCACTGCCTCTGTGGGACATGTCACTAGTATTTTGTTAAAGCACCGGGGATGCTTCCAGTGCACAGTTAGGAAAGGGAAGCCTTGACCTACCCTCCATCCTGCCTTCTTCCTCCCCTGGCCCCCAAACACGTCTATGTTTTCTGGCCACAAACGACATGGTTTTGATTGGTAATTGATGATTTTCACATCACTTTTTGAATGAAACATTCTCTGAATATCTCCTTGATTGTTTTCACCCTGTGATGAAACCAACATCTTAGCAGTGTTGGTGTTGCATGAGACATGTCCTGCATCTGCCCCCACAGTTCTCAGAGGAGAGAGGTTGGGGGGGATGCTCTAGATTTCTCCAGCCAAGAAGGAAATGATCAAGTTGGAGTCCAGCTCCTTATGGGAGTCTAGTCTTAGCCCCCAAACCAAGCTCTTCCTCTGAACAACTCACTTCTCTAATTTTTTCATCCCATCCTCCTTCCCTTCTTTCTTTCCTTTTCTCCTTTTCTTTCCCTCCTTCCCTTCCTCCTTCCTTCCATCCTTTTTTTCTTCTTTTTGACTCTCCATAGTCCCCAGGGTGAGGGTGGTCCATTGCTAATGTACACCAATCAATATTTCTTTCTTTCTTTCTTTTTTTTTTATAAAGAGAGAGTGACAGTGAGAGAGAGAGAGAGAGAGAGAGAGAAAGAATCAATTTTATTTAGTTTTTCATGGACTTTTGTTGCTCAGACACTTCAGTGTGTATGTGGTGCTGGGGTTTGAACCTGAGTACTTGTGCATGCAAGGCAAGCACCGTAACCACTGAGCCACCGCTCCAGCCCCACCAATCAATATTTCTAACCGGTCCCCAGGCCCCAGCCACTTAAGCTTATATAAGTAAGTAGCACCAATAATATTATCTTGGCCTGTGACCTCCACGGAGGAAAATACTCATCAATAAACCTGCATTAAATTGTTGGGATAATATTCCTTCTTACCTCTCCAGGCCATCTTTGTAGAGACAAAAAGAAAAGAAAGAAAAATGAAAGGGAGAGAGAAGGAGGAGGAGGGAGCAGGGAGGGAAAGAAAAAGAAGAGCAAACAAATTAGCTACAGGAAGAGGGTGGGCAGTGCCTCACCCAAAAATAAAATTCCAAGCACCTGTGAAGGGTGAAGGAGAAGTTATTCTGGATTGGGGACATTGTTGTAACTTCTCAAACAGCAGCCCCTTGCTGTGGATCGTATTGAATGGAGAAGAAACTGTAAATGTGTTACAGCTTGCTAGTTACTTCCTCCTTCTCTACAGAAAATAGCTGAAGTCTGTAGAAAAACGCATGTGCAAGATTAGTGTGTGTGTGTTGCAAATGACCTTGTTCCAAGAGCATCTTATTCTTTCCCTGTCTAGCCCAGATCTGGGCTGGGAGTGGCATGGTGGAACAATCAGGGGCCAAGAAAGACACCCCAACCAGGAGCCCAGAACCCACTCACAGTGTGGGTGAAAACCACCTCTTGGCCTCACCCCTAGCACCACTCCCCCCAAAGGAAGGTCCCAGAACTCCAAGGATCTGCTTCCTCCTTGGAGCTCCAGCTGGAATATATCAGCCTGAGCTGATGGACATTGTCCCTAGGTTGTCTTGCAGCTTCCCAGGAAAATAATTGCCCAATTAGTGAGCACCCAGGCTCCTGCCTGGAGGCCACTGTCAGACCTGCTGCTTCTCCAGGTTGAGGGACAGGTGGCTGCTCCCTGCCCTGTCTTCTCCACTATTAGCGGTACCCTCCTTCCATCTTTAGGCTTCCATACTTCTTAAAGTTCCACCATACGTGCAATATGCTTTATTAGTCATATATTTTGTTTTAATTTTTCCATATTTTTATTGGCACATCATAGTTGTACATAACGATGGGATTTTTGTTACATATTCATACATGCACATAATACAAAAATATAATTTGGCTAATACCACTCCCCTTGGTTCCTGAAAGTAATTCTTACTCATTATAACAATTTAAAACCAGAATGGTAATGTGCAAAAGTCTCTACTATCTGATTTTCCTGAGCTAAGCAGCTTTAGCAACTGGATATAACCCTTCTAGATCTTTCCCTAAGCATGCACAAACCACTTACTATGCTATTTGTTTCCCCACACCTTTGCTCTTGCTATCCACCCTGCTGCCCGGGATGTCCTCTCTCCTCCTTTGCCGGCCTTGCTTCTGCAGTCTTCTGAGCTCAGTCCATCTTTTCCTGCTGCCACCTCCAGCCCCTGCCTGGTCTCCCTCTCCAAGCCCTGCACAGTCTTATCATGGCATCTAGCACAATGAATGAGCGATTCTTCACTTATGTGTCTGTCTCCCCCAAAATAACTGAGCATAGTGACCAAGAAGGGAGTGCCAGGCTGCCCTCTGGGCCCCCAGGAGCCTCAGCCTCTCTGGCTCTGCTGGACTGAGCTACTCACTTCCTGCCTGACACATAGTCACACGTTGGAAACAGCCAGGAGACATTTGGACGATGTTTGATTTAAACAGTGATGTGAGGGTCAACAACTACCAATAGGAGATTGTAAATGAGTGAGTGAATGGGGAAGTGCTGGGTCACAGTGGGTGTCCCCACCATAGGACTTTGGCATAGGTAGAGAGGTACAGAGAGGAGCAACCACCCATGGAACAGAAGAACTCCGTGGTGGTGGTGCGTGGCCCTAAGAGCTGCCACTAATTTAAACTAGCTTTAGAACCTTGGGGAAAGTTCCCTTAGGGTATCAGGAGGATAAGAATTTATGAAGTATGAGTTTCCCTCCTCCCTCCCACAAGGCCCTACCTACTAAATGTCACAGCACCTCCCTAGGTCACCTGGGCACCAGTCCTTCATGTATGAACCTTTGGAGACACTCGTCTAAATCATACCCCATGATTTTTGTTACATTTGACTTCTTTGGGATCTGACCATTTTATGATGAGGATCACACAAACCTAGATTTTGCTCTTAGGATGAGCAGGCTGAGGGGTAGCCCTGTTCTGCGGAGTGCTGGGAGGACTCAGGGAGCCCTAGAGGCTGTGGGAGGCTCTGGAGAGCTCATGCTGAGCTTGGAAGGATTTGAGGAGGTAGAGGGAAGGCCCATGGGTGCGGGTAGCAGGTTGCGTGTCCGTTGTACGTGACAAGGCCGGGTCAGCAGAGGCTGAACACACATTGTCTACTCAGCAAAGTATGCATGTGGTTGATAACCTCCTTGCCACCACCCGGGTGACAGGGAGGCAGGAGCTGGGCAGCCTTACAGGTCATTAAGGGGCTGCTCACTCGGGGTGGGGGTCAGCCCTTGCCTTGCCTGCTCCCCCTTTCATCCTGCAGTCAGATGTCTTCGCCCACCAGACTGCCTCCTGACTGACTGAAACCTCGGTCACTGCAGAAGCCACAGTCCATCCAGGCTGTCATTTCTTCTCTACTCCAGGACTTTCCTGACCTTCCTTCCACTGGCTGACTCTGCTCCGGGCCCTGGGTTGGGGGCTGGAGGAGGAGGGTATCACTTTCCTGAGCTGGCCAGAGCCTAGGTCCTGGCTCTCTACTGCCCCCACCTCTCCCTCTGATCTGCTTCCTTTCCGGGCTGCCCACTTGTCATCAGACCCTTAGTCTCCTGGGAAGGTGGCCCAGGAGAGTCCTCCTGTACAGCCAGCCTCCTCCAGTGGGGTAGTTAACAATGAGCTGGTTGAACTTGACCCTAGGGCCTTAAAATCGGAATCTGGGGAGAAATGGCTTAGGAATCTATAGTCTCACAGGTTTCTGAGAGTTCTTAGGAATAGTTAAGGTCTAGAGCCACTGCATGAGATCATCACACTGTCCCCTGCTGGGGAGGGGCTGGTCTCCCAGGATGCCAGGAAGGAGTGTGGGTTGGTGGTGGTGAGATAAGACCAGTCGAAACCTAGGTAGAAAGGCAGTCTCCTGGCTGGTGCCCTTGAGGCAGAAAATTGTTTTCTCACCTCCCAACACCCCCACCCCCCACCTCACATAAGAGCCCCCTCCCTCCAGAGGAGCCAACCAGGAATGCTCAGCTTTGGGTCCAAAGAGGAAACCTGAGGAAGGGCTTGGAGATGGTCCAAGAGGAGCACCCAGGAAGCGAGGAAAGATATTTTTAGGATTCCAGAAAAAAACCTGAGGAGGCACCTTATCACCCAAGAACTTGAAGAGGCTTATTTATGAGACTCTTGACCAAATAATCAGAGATTAGACAACAGGGACTGGAATGGTAGCTCAGCGGTTACGGCACTTGCCTGGCATGCCTGGGTACAAGGGTTCAAATCCCAGCACCCACGTACACAACTAAGTGTCAGAGCAATGTATGCCATGTGAAAAACTCAATAAAAGTTGATTCTCTCTGTCTCTCTCTCTCACTGCCCTTCTCTCTTAAAAAAAAAAAAAAAGAGGTTAGACAACAGGGCTGGAGGAGAGGACCGGGCTCGTGAGGTAGTGGCTTGGGTCCTGGAAGAAGGCCATGGAGGCTTCTACCCGCAGACTTGTTGAGAGCAGTTCATTCATTTATTCCTCAGGTATGGTTTAGAATCTATGTGCCTGGCATTTGGTTGGTATAGGGAAGAGAGCCTTGAATAAGAGACACAGGATTCTCCCTCGTGAGCTGAAGTCAGGTGGGGAATTCCGTCTGGCTGGAAACCTTGTCTCTGTCCCGGGGGGCAGATACCTGGTGGCAAGCACAGGTGTGGTTCTTTCCTGACCATCCAGCCACAACTTGGATCCCAAGAGGAGGGAGAATGTGCCATGGACCCTGGTTGGAGCAGGGAGGGGGCTTTGTGTGGCAGGCTGCTGCGCCCTTCTGTGGGGTCACCTTCCATGGTGTTAGATATGGGTTCTCTGTGAGTGCCCCTTCCCCTGCCACCTGCCTCAATAGTACATATGGGACACATCAGAAAGTTCACAGGCTGCCAGTTTTTAAGCATGCTGCCACATTTCCACAGGGGCCTCTTTCCACATAACTGAGAGGTCTGTCATGTAGCCAAGCTCTGGAGCTCTGATGGTCCTGTTGGGGAAAGCGCCTGCCTCAGAACAGGGCACCAGCCTGCCTGGTCAGGTCTGCAAGGTGCCTTCCCTGAGCCCCATGGCTGCCAGCGTCACCTTGGCCTCACTCCTTCTGCCTGACATCTGGTCTCTCAGACACCCCTGTTCAGCACTCTCAGGTTCCTCTGGGGAAGGCTGGTGAGCTCGGGGAGCAGCTCTGCCTCAGTGTCCCTCCCTCAGGACACTCTCGGTCCCAGCACTTACTTTTTGAGGGTGTGTATAGCCCAGCACTGCTAAGGGGCTAAAAGGAACAGAGGAAAAGCACTAGTTGCCACCGTGGAGGTGACCTAGACTTGTATGCATGAAGCAATGAGAAGATGATTCAAACCCCAAACACAAGGAAATGGGAGTAGAAACCCGTGCACCCCAGGTCTGTGTCCAAATGGTCCCGAGTCACTGGTTTTACTTCCCGTAAGTTTCTGAACCTCTCTGGGTTCTCCCTCTGCAACGTGAGAGGATGACCTCTGTGGTTCCTTGAACTAAGACAGGGGTGGATAGAGGACAGGCAGGAACAATGGATTGTGTTTATCGAGTACTTACGTGCTGGGAGTGGTATTAAATATTTTCTGTCATTTATTTCGTTGAAGCTTGCTAGCAATCCTGTGAGGTGGCACTGATATTATCTCTGTTCTAAAGAGGAGGAGACTGAGGGAAGAAGAATGAGGAGCTTGCCTAGTAAGTGGCTGCATTCAGCACCCATTCTGCGTGGCCAGGTGCCTTTCTTCCAGTAGACAGGAGAGTGCAGCCCAGGAAGCGGGTCCCTCCTCCAGCTCCCCGCCCTCCATCCTGGAAGCAGGCCGTCCCAGTGCCCTCTTATGCACCATCATGGTGGCAGCAGGGTGACTGTTTTTTCTCACGAGGTAGTCCCCGGCCCTGAGGAGGGCTCCTAATTCCCCTCTACTGAACGTTCCCGCATCAACCGCACACAGCTCCTGTGTCACAGGGCACTACCCACTCCATCTTCCCATGTTGGTCTCGCCTCTTGCCAGATGAGGGGACTGAGATTTGGTGTGGTTCAGAGATTCACCCCGTGTCCCATGGCTGGTGATCCCCTGGATACTCAATTCACCAACTGAGATGTCTGTATAGAAGGCCATAGAAGATTCTCAGCCTGTCCCTCTGGGCCATTCATGACCCAGCCCCACTGGGGTTAGAATTTGGAGGACCCAGGCATGCACCATTCGCTCATCCATTCCTTCAGTCACATCTGTCTGTCACGTGGAGGAGTTGTGTGGACTCGATGGTGAACTGTCCTCGGGAGCTCAGGGGCTGGGCTGTCAGAGGGGCCAGGGAAGCCAGAGGTGAGCATATATGGGCCCTGAGGAGGGACACCCAAGCTTGGGAGGCAAGGATGGCTTCCAGGAGGAGGTGATGAAGTGAAGTCTGGATCGAGACCTGAAGGATGAATAAAAGCATGAATTCTGAAAATCAGGCTGGAGGTGGGAGAGAGGAATGTTCCAGGCAGACAGTGTTTGTGGAGCTGTTGGCAGAAGATTGCAGTGCACCTGCTGCTTGACCTCAGCACCAGCCCACCTACCACCCTTGATACTTCTGTGTCCCAACTGCTTGTGACATCTGCTCATCTCAGGGTGTCCAGTTGCCTGCTTCCCCTTTGGAGGGAAGACCTGCATGTGGGCATGGTTGTACCCATTCTTCCCACCCCCTTGGCAGAGAAGCCTCATCTCAATGCGGATCACTTCCCTCTGGAGGGAACAGAAGTGGCAGGTGAGGCGGCAAGGAACATCCTGGCACCGGCTCTGCTCTGGAGACCTGAGGGCTGCCTTTGTCCTGGAGGCCCATAATGGGTTTCAGGAGAGAGCTTCAATATTTGCTGCAAACACAGGCACAAAGGATGTGGAGGGCTTTTGTGGGCTATCCAAAGACGAGCTAATCCTCCCGGCCAGACTGGGTTCAAGTGCTGGGCAGGCGCGGGGGCTGCTGAGCAATTGTGGGAGATAATGCCAGAGGGAGACAACCCATACAGGTGGAGGGAGGTGGCCAGAGGCACTCCCCAGGGTGGGGCAAAAGGAGACAGCACCTGTCTTGAAGCTCAGGAATACAGGCAACACTCCCTGTGCCCCCATGATCCCAGCTCCTTTCCTGGAACAGCAGTCCTCTCCAAGCTAACTGGATGGCCTGGCCAGCTGTCCTTTGCTAGGGTCACTGTGTCTGGGGGTAGGAATGGAAATGAGGGTCAGCTGGGGCACTTCGGCCTCTCTTTCTCTGCTCTCTCTCCCTTCAGCTCTTTCCAGCCTATTTTGGTCCACTGCACACAAACAAGTCATTTCTTGGTCCCAATGGGCCAAGGAGAGGGAATCCAGTTGTATTTGCATGTCATTAGCATAAAGGTTTAGTATTGCAGAAGTCTATATTTAGCTCCTCCCTCCTCCAAACCCGACCAGTCATCTCCGAGTATGGCATGTCAATGTTCTGTCCAGTCAGTCAAACAAAGAAAGTCTGGTGGACTGCCAGGTGTGGTGGTACACACCTGTAATGCCAGTGACTCAGGAGGATTGCAAGTTCAAGGCCAACCTCAGCAACTCAGGGAGACCCTGTCTCAAAATAATAAATACAAAGGACTGGGGATATGGCTCAGTGATAAAACACCCCTGGGCTCAGTGCCCAAGTACAGAGAGAGAGAGAGAAGTCTGGAAGGGTTGTTTGGTAAAGAGGTTTCCTTAGGTCCTTCCAAAGATGCGCTGTAGTCAGAGAACAGTAGAGCCAAAGGAAGAAATCTGCAATTCCAGGAATGAGAACTTTGGAAAACTGGAATCTTGAAGCTTTGCATTAGCACAGTGGGATCCCCTCTTCTCTAGATCCCTCCAGAGGTATATAATAGTGGTATTGGAAATAAAGAGGAAGAAATGTGACTGCTTTGCATAAAATTTGCATATTTCTATATATTTCTATGTATTTAAGTAGGTGGGATTATTCACTTTCCAACAAATTTTCAAATTCAATAGCTTTGCTTTCTAAAATTTCCTCTTGAAATTATCTTTTAACTTTTTATTTTCTTTCTTTTTTTTCAGATCCCTGCTATACTGGGGTTTTAATCTAGGGACTCCTGCTAGGCAAGTGCTCTAACCCCTGAGCTATATTGCCAGCCCTTTTTAACTTTTATTTTGAGACAGGGTCTCGCCATTTTTTTAGGACCTCTGTAAGTGGCTGAGGCTGGCCTTGAACTTGTGATCCTCCTGCCTCAGCTTCCTGAATCACTGGGATCACAGGTGTGCACCACCACACCTGACCTTTCTT
Source organism: Aplodontia rufa (assembly GCA_004027875.1). Taxonomy (NCBI): domain Eukaryota; kingdom Metazoa; phylum Chordata; class Mammalia; order Rodentia; family Aplodontiidae; genus Aplodontia; species Aplodontia rufa. The sequence goes on from PVKS010017775.1 coordinate 39,805, forward strand.
TTGCTTCTTATTAACTTCTTAAGATGCTGGTATGCCATCTCCTCCAAAAAAATGAAATACTTGGGCATTAACCTTACAAAGGATATTAAGGACCTCTACAAAGAAAACTGTCAAACACTAAAGAAAGAAATTACAGAAGACCTGAGTAGATGGAAAAACATTCCATGCTCATGGTTAGGCAGAATCAAAATAATAAAAATGGCCATTCTACCCAAAGCCCTATACAGATTTAATGCAATCCCCATCAAGATACCTATGTCATTCTTCACAGATATAGAAAAAGCAATTCTCAAGTTCATATGGAATAACAGGAGACCCAGACTAGCCAAAACATTACTCTACAGGAAGGAAGAAGTAGCCGGTATCTCAATCCCTGCTCTGAAATTATACTACAGAGCTGTAGAAGCAAAAACAGGGTGGTATTGGTATCAAAACAGAACCAAAGATCAGTGGAACAGAATAGAAGATCCTGAGACAAATCTCACATATTTAACTATTTGATATTTGATAAAGGGGGCAAATGTATAGTGTGGAAGAAAGACAGCCTGTTCAACAAATGGTGTTGGACAAATTGGACAGCCATGTGTAGACAACTGAAGCTGGATCCTTATCTTTTGCCCTGCACAAAAATTAAATAAAAATGGGTCAAAGATCTGGATATTAAGCCAACAACTTTAAACTTACTAGAAAAAGAAGTAGGGTCAACACTATAGGACATAGGTAGGAGTCGGCAGCTACTTCCTTAACAAAACTCCCATGGCTCAAGCAGTAAAATCAAGAATAAATGAATGGGATGCAATTAAACTAAAAAGTTTTTGCACAGCTAAAGATCTAGTCAAGAGCATCAAGAGAGAATCTACAGAATGGGAGAAAGCTTTTACCTGCTACACCTCGGACAGAGGGCTAATATCCAGAATATACGAGGAACTAAAGAAACTAAACACCAAAACCACAAATAACCCAATCAATAAATGGGCTACGGATCTTAAAAGAAACTTCTCACCAGAGGAAGTCCAGAAAGCCCATAAGTATATGAGAAAATGCTCTACATCATTAGCTATAAGGGAAATGCAAATCAAAACTTCAATGAGATACCACCTCACTCCTGTTAGAGTGGTAAAAATGAAGAATACGAACAACAACAGATGCTGGAGGGGCTGTGGGAAAAGAAGAACACTGTCACACTGCTGGTGGGACTGCAAACTGGTTCAGCCACTCTGGAAAGCAGCGTGGAGACTCCTCAAAAAATTAGGGCTGGTACCACCTTATGACCCAGCTATCCCATTTCTGGGCATTTTCCCAGAGGAGTTAGAATCAGCATATTATAGAGATACAGCTTCATCAATGTTTATAGCCGCTCAATTTACTATAGCTAGACTGTTGAACCAACCCAGATGGCCCTCCCTTGACGAGTGGATACAAAAACTTTGGTACATATACACAATGGAATACTACTCGGCCATTAGAGAAGATGATATTATGGCTTTTGAAATCAAATGGATGGAGATGGAAAGAATTATGCTAAATCAAGTATCCCAATCTCAGAGAGTCAAGGGCC
>PVKS010017776.1:0-41450 GCA_004027875.1 Aplodontia rufa
TTCCATAATTTAGCTATTGTAAATTGAGCTGCTATGATCATGGATTTTGCTGTGTTGCTGTAATGTGCTGATTCTAATTTCTCTGGGAAAACACCCAGAAGAGGGATAGCTGGATCATATGGTGGAACCAACTCTAATTTTTTGAGGAGTCTCCACACTGCTTTCCAGAAACGCTGGAGCACTCTGCAATTCCAACAGTGTGCTAGTGTTCCTATCTCCCCACAACCCTTCCAGTATTTGTTATTGTTTATATTCTTCATCTTTGCCAGTCTGACTGGAGTGAGGCGAAATCTTAAGGTAGTTTTAATTTCCAGTTCTCTGATTCCTATTGATTTAGAACACTTTCTTATGTATTCATTGGCTTGCTCAATGTCCTCTGTATAGAAATTTCCTTTTAGCTTTCTGGCCCATTTATTGATTGGATTGTTTGTGGTTTTGTTATTAAGATTTCTTCTTTGTAAATTTTGATTATTAGTCCCCTGTCAGAGGGATCACAGGCCATGATTCTCTCCCATTCTGTAGGTGGTCTCTTGACTGTTTTGACTATTTCCTTGGCTGTACAAAAACTTTTTAGTTTAATGGCATCCTGCTCATTGATTTTAGACTGTAATTCTTTCATTTTAGGTTCCTTGTTGAGGAAGTCGTTACCAACTCCCATATGCTGGATCGTTGGTCCTATTTTTTTTTTCTAGCAGTTGTATGGTACCTGACTTAATTCCTAATTCCTTGATCCATTTAGATTTGATTTTTATGCAAGGTGAGAGATAAGGATTAATTTCATTTTTCTGCAAGTGGCTGTCCAATTTGTCCAGCACCATTTGTTGAATAGGCTGTTGTTCCTCCATGTTATGTTTTGACGCCCTTTGTCAAAGATCAGATGTTTAAATACTTGTGGGTTTGTCTCAGAGTCTTCTATTCTATTCCATTGGTCTTCATTCCTATTTTGATACCAATAGCATGCTGTTTTTAATACTAAAGCCCTATAGTATAATTTTAGATCTGGTATTGTGAAACCACCTGTTTCATTTTTCTTGCTTAGCTCTTGTTTTACCTCTTCTGGGTTTCTTATTGTTCCATTTGAATTTGAGAATTGCTTTTTCCATATCTACAAAGAATGACATTGGAATCTTGATGGGGATTGCATTGAATCTGTACAGTGCTTTTGGCAGAATGGCTATTTTTAATTATATTAATTCTGCATAATGAAGAACACGGAACATCTTTCCATCTTCTCAGGTATTCTGCAATTTCTGTCTTCAGTGTTTGATAATTTTCCTTGTAGAGGTCTTTTATTTCTCTTGTATTTTATTCTTTTAGAGTATAGTGTGAATGGGAACAATTTCCTAATTTCTTCTTCTGCCCTAATATTGTTGGCATATAGGAAAGCTATTGATTTCTGGGTACTGATCTTGTAGCCTGCTACTTTGCCAAATCTGTTTATGAGCTCTAGCAGTTGTCTAGTGGAGTTTTTTGGATCTTCCAGATATAGGATCATGTCATCAGCAAAAAGGAATAGTTTGACTTCCTCCCTTCCTATTCTTATCCCTTTGATTTCCTCCTCTTGCCTGATTGCTGCAGCCAGGGTCTCAAGGACTATATTGAATAAAAGTAGTGAAAGCATGCAGCCTTGTCTTATTCCTGAGTTCAGTGGAAATGCTTTCAAACTTTCTCCATTTAGTATTATTCTAGCTGAGTGTTTGGCATATACTGCCTTTAAAAAGTTAAGATAAATTCTTTTATCCTTATTTTCTCTAGAGTTTTCAGCATAAATGAGTGCTAGATTTTATTACATGCCTTTTCTGCATCTATTGAGATGATCATATGGTTTTTGTCCTTAATTCTATTTAAGTGATGAAGCACATGTATTGATTTGCATATGTTGAACCAGTCTTGCATACCTGGGATGAAGCCCACTTGATCATAATGAATTATTTTCTTGATGTGTTTTTGAATGCAGTTTGCAAGAACCTTATTAAGGATTTTTGCATCGATATTCATGAGAAATATTGGTCTATAGTTGCTTTATTTGATGTGTTTTTGTTGGGTTTTGGTATCAGAGTTATGGTTGCTTCATAAAAAGTTTTGGGAGAGGGCTGGAGTGGTGGCTCGGCGGTTACGGCCCTTGCCTGGCATGCGTGAGTACACAGGTTCAAACTCCAGCACCCATGTACACAACTAAGTGTCAGAGCAATGAAAGCAATGTGAAAAACTAAATAAAAATTGATTCTCTCTGTCTGTCTGTCAGTCTCTCTCTCTCTCTCTCTCTCTCTCTCACTGTCCTTCTCTCTTTTAAAAAAAGTGGGAGAGTTCCTTCTTTCTCAATTTCTTGGAATGCCTTAAAAAGGAGAGGTGTAACCTCTTCTTCAAAGGTGTGGCAAAACTCTGCAGAGAATCCATCAGATCCTGAGCTTTTCTTCCTCGGAAGATTTTTAATTACTATATGGATTTTGGTGCCTGTTATTGGGCAGTTTAGAATTTCAATTTCATCCTCTGAAAATTTGGGGATGCTATATGTGTCTAGAAATTTGTCCATGTCATCCAGATTATCTGATTTAGAAGAGTATATCTTTTCAAAATATATTCTGATAATCTGTTTGATTTCAAGGGGTTCAGTGGTGATTATCCCCTTTTCACTGGTGATTTTGTTGATTTGATTTGATCTCTCCTTCTTTTAGTTAGATTAGCTAGGGGTCTGTCAATTTTATTTATTTTCTCAAAGAACCATCTCTTTCTTTTGTCTTTTTATTGGTTTTTGTTGTTGTTGTTGTTCTCAATTTCATTAATTTCAGCTTTAATCTTAACTATTTCCTGTCTTCTGCCGGTTTTGGGATTAGACTGTTCTTCCTTTCGGAGAGATTTGAGTTGGAGCATAAGCTTATTTGTTAGGGATCTCTCTTAATTCTTAATGTGAACACTCAGTGCAATAAATTTTCCCTTTAAGACTGCTTTCATGCTGTCCCAGAGGTTTCGATATGTTGTGTCTTCATTCTCATTTTCTTCCAAGAATTCCTTAATTACTGTTCTCATGTCTTCTTGGATCCATTCTTCTATTAATAGGGTGTTATTCAATCTCCACATATATGTGTGTTTTGTGCCATGGTTTTTGCTATTAATTATTAGGGTCATGGCATCATGGTCTGATAGAATACATGGAATAATATGTACTTTTTTATATTTGCTGAGATTTCCTTTGCAAACTAGAATATGATCTATTTTGGAGAAGGATCCATGTGCTGCTGAGAAGAAGGTATACTCTGCCAATTTGGGGTGGAATATTCTGTAGATGTCTGGAAAGTCTGTTTGATTTATGATTGATTAGACTGGAGGTCTCTTTATTACTTCTTTGCTTTGATGATCTGTCTATTCATGATAGAGGAGTGTTAAAGTCTCCCAGTACCATTGTGTTGAGGTTCACAAGTGGTTTTATTACTTGAAGCAATTTCTCCACATAGTTGGAGTCACTGTTGTTTGGAGAGTATGTATTTACTGTGGTTATTTCCTCTTGTTGTATTCTTAAATCAGAATTATCCCCTAGATCCCTCCTATTCTCCCTCCCTTGCCTCTCCCCCACCTGCCCCCACCCCCTTCTCCCTGATACATATGTATGATTGCCCTAGATTATAATTATATGATGCTACGCCTTTGTTGGGTCTAATACATGAGATTGACTACCTTTCACACAGGCCTGGGTTTATCTCCAGGCTCCACAAATGAGTAATGACATTCAACCCTTGACTCTCTGGGTTTGGTTCAGCATGATTTCTTCCATTGCCATCCATTTACTTACAAAGACTGCAATTTCATTGATTCTAAGTGCTGAGTATATTATATAATATACTCAGCACTTAGAATCACAGTTTTTGGAGCAGTTCATACAGTGAGGGGCATCTGGTTTGGTTCCATAATTTAGCTATTATAAATTGAACTGCTATGAACATACATTTGTGCTGTGTTGCTCTAATGTGCTGATGCTAACTCCTCTGGAAAAATACCCAGAAGAGGGATAGCTGGATCACATGGAGGGTCCATTTCTAATTTTTTGAGGATTCTCCACACTGCTTTCCAGAGGGGCTGCACACAGTCTGCAGTTCCACCAACAGTGTGCTAGTGTTCCTACCTCCCTGCAACCCATCCAGCATCTATTATTATTTATATTCTTCATTTTTGCCAATCTAACTGGAATGAGGTGAAATATCAACATAATTTTGATTTCCATTTCTCTGATTACCGGTGATTTAGAACACTTTCTCATGTATTCTTTGGCTTGCTCAATTTCCTCTGTTAAGTTTCCGTTTAGCTCTTTGTCCCATTTATTGGTTAGATTGTTTGTATTTTTGATATGAAGTCTTTTGTGTACTTTGTAAATTGTGGATATTAATCCCCTGTCAGAAGAATCACAGGCCATGATTTTCTTCCATTCTGTAGGAATTCGCTTGAAAATTTTGACCATTTCCTCAGGTGTGCAGAAGTTGGATGGCTAGAATTTTGTTGAATCTGGATAGCTAGAATTTTATTCAGGATTTTTGTTTCTATGTTCATCAGGGAAATTGGTCTGTAGTTTTCTTTTCTTGATGTGTCTTTGTTGGGTTTGGTATCAAGGTTATATTTGCTTCATAAAAAGTATTTGGGAGGGTTTGACCCTTTCAATTTCATAGAAAAGCTTACAAAAATTTGGTGTTACTTTTCTGTAAAGGTCCACTGAAAATCCATCAGATCCCAGATATTTCTCTTTTGGAAGGCTTTGATTGCTGTTTCAATTTTGCTATCTGAAATTGGTTGATTTAGACTTTCAATGTCCCCCCATTAGACATTTATATTGAAGAAAATGGTCAGGGATGAAGGGAGTATAAACAGGAGGAACAGATGGGGGGGAAAAAAGAGACAAAAATAAAATAAAAATATAGGAAAAGATAACTGGAAAAAAAAAAAACCTACGAAGACAAAATGAAACAAAAACCAAAACACACACATTAAAAAAAAACAGACAGACAGGGGTTGGGGATTTAGCTCAGTGGCAGAGCTCTTCAGTCCTCAGCTCTGAAAAAAAAAAGACAGACACACACAGGGGAAAAGAAAAAAAAAAATCTGGCTAGTAGTTTTGTATATCCATGAAATCTTATCCAGTTTGCCATCAAGAACACATCAAAAACTGGAAAGAAAAAAATAATAATTTTTAAAAATTCTTAATGAAAACTGGGAAGTCTAAACACTGTGGTTGTCTCTCTGTTAGCCATTGGGAGCAAGTGTTAACTATCCACCCGAGTTTTGTTAACAGGGTCTCAGGCTGGAATTATGCGATCTCATGTAGAGGACTGATGTCCTCAGATTCCTTGGTTTTCTGGGTAGAGATTTCCTTGAAGAGTTCAAATTATATGTCATGGGCTGGTCTTTTCCAGCCTCCCTGGGAATCTGAAACTCAGGAGTCTTATGGCTTTTATGCACAGGGAGTTGAGATAATTTCAACGCTCCCTCTGCTGTTTGTACTCCTGGTTCCCCCAGGATTTTTGAGCTGGGACTGAGATCTCTTATTGCTCCTTCCCCACCTTATCTTGTCATGTGAGCATTCCAGTCGGGGGTGGGGTATAAAGGGCTGAGCAAAGCTCCCCTGTACTCTACAAATCCGAATCACCCTGTGATTAGTGAGGACAGGGCCTGACCCATGCCTCCTTTTCTCAGTTCAGCCTCTGCACTGTGGCTGGCTCCTGGCACAATTGCAAAGCAGCCTGTTCTGAACTGCTGATTCACTCCCGTTGAGCTGTCTATTCCAAGACTCCCTGTTCTCCTTCTCACGGGCAGCTGAGAGACACTATTCCCCCTTTGCACAGTGGAGGTCAGGACGTTTCTAGTTCAGCCCAATTCACAATTCTTTATAGGAGTCAGCTTCCCTGCCGCAGATCAGATCACCTGTTATGCTACTGCTCTTCCCCCACTCCCTTGTTGATCTGGGACAATGGTGATAGTAGCTGCTGCTATCACATCCCAGCTGCAATGGATATAATCCCTCTTTTCTACTTGCTGGAATTGGTTGATTTAGACTTTCAATGTCCCCCCATTAGACATTTATATTGAAGAAAATGGTCAGGGATCTGACCAAATCTCTGATCTTCCAAAAATCTCCCTTAACTAGTACTGTGTTCCAGTTATGATTTTCCCCACAACACACCTCGCAGCTATGGCTCTGTCCTGGATATGTTTACTCTGGTCACAGATCCAAACTGGAAGCAGCCTTCCTGCAGCTCAACATCTTCAGGTCTGTATAATATAAACTTAAAATATTGTCCTCTTGAATTATATGGTTTGGGGACCATATAATTAATTTCAACCTTAATTATTAAATGTAATATGTTTTATATGTTTTCATTTAGATTTGCCACATATTTAGCCTTTTATTTTTTCACTTAAGATTATTTTCCTTCTAACAACTGGAAATACTAGAAATAACTTTAGTATAAGCTATCTCAATTTTTAAATTCTATTGAAAATATCTTTCTATACCTTATATTTTAGAGAATATTTTGAGGATGAATTATAGAATGGCTGCTAATGTTTTCATATTTTATGATATTCTATAGTTTTCTGGATTTTATTTTTTTCTGCTAGAAGCCTCAACCATGAGTATTATTAGTCCTGTTAAAAGAAAGTATTTTCTTCTTTCTCTTAAATTTTTTCTTTCTCAGAAATTGCTAACTTTGTGGTTCTCCCATAGATACTCTATAGACTCTACAACTGTATTTTGTGTCCCTGAAGATTATCAAGAAGGTATAATTCCAAAGTCCTCTACATAGTTCTTTGAGTAAAGAATATGAATACATATGTGTCAAAAGAAGACCTGTAGTAACAAAAACGGCATGGTATTGGCATCATAATAGGCAGGAAGGCCAATATAATAGCATAGAAAACACTGTAACAACCCCACAAATATTTAATCATCTGATATTCAACAAAGGGGGCAAAGCTATAACTTGGAGGAAAGACAGCCAGTTCAACAAATGGTGCTAGACAAACTGGACAACCATATACAGGCAATTAAAATTAGATCCTTATCTCTCTCACCCTGCACAAAAATCAAATCAAAATGGATCAAAAAACTAGGAATTAAATAAGCAACCATACAATTATGAGAAGAAAAAATAGGATCAACACACCACCATACTGTTGTAGGCAGCCTCTTGCTTATCAAGACACCAACAGAGGAATAATTAAAGCCAAGAATCGATGGGTGCCAGGGGCAGGAGGGGTTGCTCAGTGGTTATGGCACTTGCCTGGTATGCGTAAGTACACAGGTTCAAACCCAAGCATTCACATACAAAACTAAGTGTTGGAGCAACAAAAGCCATGTGAAAAAAAACTCAATAAAAATTGATTCCTCCTCCCTCACTCTCTCTCTCACTGTCCTCCACTCTTAAAAAAAAAAAAAAAGAATCATTGGGTGGGATACAATTAAACTGAAAAGTTTCTGCACAGCGAAGGAATTAGTCAAGACCGTCAAGAGAGAACCTATAAAATGAGAGAAAATCATGGCTTGCTAACTTCCCTAAAGGGAGCTTATATCCAGAATATAAAAAGAACTTAACACCAAAACACAAACACTCCAATCAATAAATGGGCTATCAAACTAAACAGAAGTTTCTCAACTTCTGTTGAGGAAGTTCAAAAAGCCAAAAGATATATGAGAAAGTGTTCTATATCACTAGCAATCAGAGAAATCCAAATCAAAACTGCATGGAGATTCCACCTCACTCCTATCAGAATGCAAAGATGAAAATGTGAATAATAACAGATGCTGGAGGGGTTGTGGGGAGAAAGGAACACTAACACACTGTTGGTGGGACTGCAAGCAGGTACAGACACTCTGGAAAGCAGTGTGGAAATTCCTCAAAAAAAAAAAAAAAAAGGTATGGAACCGCCAAAGGACCCAGCTATTCCACTCCTGGGTATTTTCCTAGAAGAGCTAGAATCTCATGTTACAGAGACAAAGCTGCATCAATGTTTATAGCAGTTTAACTTACAATAGCTAAATTATGGCAACAATCTAGATACCATTCACTGGATGAATGGACCCAGAAACTGCGGTATATGTATGTACAATGGAGTTGATATTCAGCTATTAGAAAGAAAGGTATCATGGAAATGGAAAAATATCATGCTGAGTGAAACAAGCCAAACCCAGAGACTTAAGAATCAAATGTTTTCTCTTTTATGTGGAAGCTAGAGTAAAATCTAAGATAGGATGAAAGTTAGTCAAGTTTATTTAATAGACCGATCAAATCTGAAGTAATACATTTGTGAGAACTATAGCAATGAACGTGTGGGAGGAGAAAGGGAGGAAGGAAAGGAAAAGGGGGGGTGATCAACACTGTAGACTACACTTGACGCCCATGGGAAGCCAAAGTATACAAAGCATCCATATAAATCCAGCATTTCAATAATTAAAATACATGTATATGGTCATTTATATCTGTAACATGAGGGAATTACAAAGAAGACATGAGAACGGGGAGTGGGGGAAGGTAGGGGAGATCCTGGACAAGGACCGTGTTTATGCTATGATGTTATTACATATGCATGTATGAATGTGAACTAATGAATCCCCTCCATATGTAAGACTATGTTGAATCAATAATAAAAAGAAAGAAAGCAGAACCACAAAAGTAAATAAATAAATAAAATGTATTTCAGTATATACACAGGAAAAGAAAAAAGAAGGAAAATCATCCTATTACCTCAAAACAGGAAAAATAAGAACATTATTTTTGTGGGTAAAACCCTCACCAAATTAAAAATAGAAGGGAACAGAAAAACCTGGTGAAGAACATTTACAAATAAAAACAAAACAAGCCTTAGGGACAAAATGGTGGAATAGAGGAACTCAACAATAACAACAAAAAAGAATGTAAAAATACAGAAGAAATGCTGAGTCACATTTAAGGAAGAACCCAAAAGAGTAACAAAAAATTCTCAGGAGAAAACCTAAAGACCAAAAGGGTATGGGATGCTATATTTTAAATCCAGAAAGAAAATAGCTACAAAACAAAGGTGAGCAAAGCTGACCTTCAGAATTGAAAGATAAACACCTTTCCAGATAAGCAGAAAATAAGAGAATTTGTGATGATGAAATCAGTATTACAAAGGATGCTTAAGAGAATCCTATACCCAAAAGAAGAAAGATAAACACAATCCTGAGAGCTCATGAAAAAATAATACCATTGGAACAGTAGACATGCAAATGACAGGTAGGAAAGAATAAAAATTATCAGTACAGTAAAACAAAAACCTCAAAGATGAACAAAAGAAGAAGAAATGAGCAAAAAAATATTCAAAACAATCAAAATACAGTAAAAAAAAAAATGGGACACCCATCACCAAGGACCCTACCCAAATCCAAGCCAACTCACCCAGCAGCCACTTGGGACCCCAGGCATCCTGTCCTAGGTTGGCAGGTGCTCCCAGGACACCCACTTCCAAGATCCCCACCTGGAGCTGATCTTACCCACAGGCCCCCAGGGAACCTCAATTCAGGGAAATGAGGAATCAAACTAGAAAGGGTTCACCTCAAACCCACAACTTCCCTATGAAGAAGCCCACTAACAGGGAGTGGGTTGAAAACCTAGAAAAAATTGTCAACAATGAAAATAAAAGAAATGAAATAAAAGAATATTTAATGAAGGGTCTAAGTGAAAAAACACAAGAGATGAAATAGTCTGTTATCAAAGAAATAAACATACTGTAAAAGGAAGCAGCAGAGCTAAAATCGTCAACACATCAGAGGAATGATGGAAGAATTTAACAATAGACTAACTTCTACAGAAAAACAGAACCTTAGTTCTTGAAGGAAGAACTTCTGAAAATGAGGGTAAGCTGAGTAAAATAGAGAACATTGATGAAAAAAAGGGAAAAAAACTCACAGATCATGAGCAGAATTTTCAAGATGCCTGGGATGAAATCAGAAGAAACAATCCAAAAGTAATTGGGTGTCGCTCCCCGCAGGGTTCTGGAGCAGGGAGCGGGTGGAACAGCCTCGGCAGACCTTAGCCGTTCCCCGGGGGCCAGGAGGACACTGGGAACCGGGCGCCAACAGGACAGAGCTTGGGACAGGGGAGAGGAGTCGCTCCCCGCAGCGTTCTTGTGCAAGGAGCGGGCAGAACGACCTAGCAAGCCTTGGCCGTCCTCCGAGGGGCCGAGTTAGGACAGGGATGGGGAAAGGAGTCACTCCCCGCTGCACTCCATAGCGAGGAACGGGCAGAACGACCCAGCAGGCCTGGGGCCGTCCTCCAAGGGGCCTAGTTAGGAAGGGGATGGGGAAAGGAGCGCTCCCCGCTGCACTCCAGAGCGAGGAACGGGCAGAACGACCCAGCAAGCCTGGGCCGTCCTCCGAGGGGCCTAGTTAGGGCAGGGATGGGGCGAGGAGTCGCTCCCCGCTGCACTCCAGAGCGAGGAACGGGCAGAACAACCCAACCCTGGCCCGTCCTCTGAGGGGCTGAGTTAGGAAGGGTTGGGGAGCCGGGAACAAGGGGGCGAACGCCAGCGGCTGGAACACGGGACCTGCATCTTCTACCGCTGCTGATCTCTCTGACATTTCTGCTGATCTCTCCGGTTCTATGCATCTTCTCTGCTTTCTTCCTTCTGGACAGGGCTGCTTGCTTGCTTACTTTTCTCTGGTTACTGCTTCTTTCTTTGGCTGCTTCCCTTACCTGACTAGCTGCTACTCTATTTATCCATTACAACAGCCAGTAGGGTACAGTGCAAACACCTTTCTCCAATTGTAACAAATGAGTGGCTGAATAGCTGAGTCATGTGGTCAGGCAATTTGCTAATTACAAGCCAGCTGGACCCCTTAGAGTTGTTTACCACCAATTCTTTTACAAGCCAGCTGAGCTTCGTGTTCCCAACAATTGGGATAGAACAAGAAATAGAAACACAAATGAATGTCGAAAAAAATATTCTTATTGAAATAGTTAAATTTTCCCATATTAGAATAAAGTTAGATATGCTCATCCAGGAAGCATATAGGACACCCAATAGGCCTAATTAAATGAGAAGGTCACAAGACACATTATATTCAAAATGACAGGGAAATCAAGGAAAAACTATTAAAACCTGCAAGAGAGAAATGCGTAATCACAATCAGAGGCAAACCAATAAGGACCACTTCTACTTTTCAGCTCAGACTGTAGAAGCAAGAAGACCCTGGAAGGAGATGTGTCAATCTCTGAATGATCACAACCTACAGCCAAGAATAGTATATCCAGCAAACTCAGTTTCAGATTTGAAGGGGAAATAAGAACATTTCACGATAAGATGAAGCTTGCAGGATTCATGAACAGAAGAACCACATTACAAAGAATTGTCAAAGATAAACTACAGAGAGAAGAACAAGCAATCCTCAAAACCCTCAAAGGGAAAATTCAATAAAAGTCGACACTATCAAAGGACAACAAACGCACAAAACTCACTAATAAAACATGACTATGAACCACAACCAAATAATCATCCTAACACTGAATGTGAATGTCTCAGTACACCAATTAAAAGACAGATTAGCAGACTGAATCAAAAAACAAAATCCAACAATATGCTGCTTAACGGAGACCCATGTTACAGCAAAAGACATCCACAGATTGAGGGTAAAAGGATGGAAAAAATCCACCAAGCTTAAAGCCCAAGAAAGCAAACTGGTGTTGGAATCCATATATCAAACAAAGTAGATTCCAACTATAAACTAATCCGAAGAGATAAAGAAGGCCAGTACATCATGGTAAAGGGAACAATACATCAGAAAGATATACCCATAGTAAATCTCTACACTCCAAACATGAACACTTCCCCCAAGTATGTGGAGATTATACTCGAGGACATAAAATCACTTATGAACCCCAACATAATACTGGGAGATGTTAATACCCCTCAATCACCAAAAAGCAGACCATCAAAGCAAAATAAACAAAACAAAAAGCAGGGGGAATCTCCAGCATAAACAACTCCATAAAATAAATGGACTTAACAGACATTTACAGAGTAGTACTCCCCAAATTGGTGTTTATCTCAGCAGTGAATAGATATTGTCATAAAATAGATCATATTAGTTCACAATGGAAAATCTCAGCAACTATGAAAAAGTAGAAATTATTCCATGTATCCTATCAGATTATGACACAATGATCCTAGCAATTAACAGCAAAAATATAACAAAAATATTTGTATACATGGAGATTGAATAATGCCCAATTAAATGAAGATTGTATCAAAGACATGAGAGCAGAAATTGAGAAATTCCTTGAAGCAAATGAGAATGAAGGTACAACATATAGAAACCAATGGGACACTACAAAAACATTTTCACGGGAAAATTCATAGCACTGAATGCCTACATTAAAAATCAGAAGAGATCACAAATAAATAAAGTTGTGCTCCACCTCAAATCTCTACAAAAGGAAGAACAACGTAAATCTAAACCTGGCAGAAGGCAGGAAATAATGAATATCAGAGCTGAAATCAATAAAATAGAGAACAAAAATAAAACAATAAAAAAATCAATAAAATAAAGAGCTGCTTCTTCAAAAAACTAAATAAAATTGATAGACCCCCTAGCCAATATCACTAAAAGAAGGGGAAAAAACCATCAACACAAAGGGAGTGATCAACACTGACACTACGTAAATCAAATGGATTATCAGAATATATTCCAAAAAACTATACTCCTCTAAATTAGATAATCTAGAAGTATGGACAGATTTCTAGACACATTCAAATTCCCAAATTGACACAGAATGAAATTGAAATCCTAAGCAGCCCAGTAACAGGCACTGAAATCCATATAGCAATTAAAAGCCTTCCAAAGAAGAAAATCCCAGGACTTGATGTATTCTCTATTGAATTTTAACACACCTATGAAGAGGAGATAAAACCTGTGCTTATTATGCTATTCCAAGATATTGAAAAGGAGGGAACTTTCCCCAACACTTTCTATGAGGCAACCATAACTCTAATGCCAAAATCTAAGAAAGACACATCAAGAAAAGAAAACTACAGACCAATATCCCTGAGGAACATTGACACAAAAATTCTTATAAAATTCTAGCAAACTGCGTTCAAAAACACATGAAGAAGATACTTCATCATGATAAAGCAGGCTTTATTCCAAGTATGCAAGGCTAGTTCAACATATGCAAATCAGTAAGTGTGATTCATCACTTAAACAGAATTAATGACAAAAACCATATGATCATCTCAATAGATGCAGGAAAGGACTTCGATAAAATCCAGCACCCATTTATGTTCAAAACTTGGAGAATGTTGGGATCAAAGCAACTTATCTTAACAATATAAAGGCCATATGACAAAACATCAGCTAATATAGCACTAAATGAAGAAAAGCTGAAAGTCTTTCCACTAAACCCAGGAATAAGACAAGATCATGCACTCTCACCACTTTTCTTCAATATAGTCCTTGAGTTCCTAGCCAGACCAATGAGGCAAGAGAAGGGTATCAAAGGGATACCTTCCTACTCTTGTAGGAAGAGAGGAAATCAAAATATCCTTTCTGGTTGATGACATGGTCTTATATCTGGAAGATCCAAAAAACTCCACCCGAAAACTTCTTGAGTTTATAAATAGATTTAGCAAAGTAGGAGGCTACAAGATCAATACCCCTAAATTAATAGCTTTCTTGTATGCCAAAAAGAATAGGGCAGAAGAAGAAATCAGGAAATCGGTCCCATTCACAATATCCTCTAAAAGAATAAAATAATAGGGAATTAATCTAACAAGGAAGTTAAAAGACCTCTACAATGAACATTATCAAACATTGAAGAAAGAAATTTAAGAAGATCTGAGAAGATGGAAAGACATTGCACATTCTTGGTTAGGCAGAACTAATATAATGAAAATGGCCATTCTGCTAAAAGCACTATACAGATTCAACATAATCCCCATCAAGATACCAATGTCATTCTTTACAGATATCAAAAAAGCAATTCTCAATTCATTTGGAACATCAAGGAACCCAAAATCACCAAAACATTACTAAGCAAGAAAGACAAAACAGATGGTTTTGCAATACCAATTCTAAAATTATACTATAGAGCTACAGTAACAAAAACAGCATGATATTGGTATCAAAATAGACATGAAGACCAATGGAATATAATAGAAGACTCTGAGACAAACCCACAAATCTTGAAACATCTGATAATTAACAATGGGGTCAATGGAAGAGAGATAGCCTATTCAAGAAATGGTGCTGGAAAAACTGAACAGCCACTTGCAGAAAACTGAAAATAGATCCTTATCTTTCCACCTTGCACCAAAATCAAATTGAAATGGATCAAGGAACTAGGATTTAAACCAGCTACCATACAACTGCTAAATGAAAAATTAGGGTCAACATCCAATATATGGGAATAGAAAATGACTCTCTCAACAAATCTCCCAAAGTGAAAGCATTAAGGTCAAGAATCAAAGAATGGGATGCCATTAAACTAAAAAGCTTTTTGCTCAGCCAAGGAATTGGTCAAAACTGTCAATAGAGAATAATCCAAATGGGAGATAATCATGCCTGTGATTCCTCTGACAGGAGACAAATATCTGAAATTTACAAAGAACTCTAAAACTTAATATCAAAAACACAAACAATACGATCAATACATGGGACACAGAGCAAAGCAATAACTTCCCAACAGCTGGAACTCAAGCAAGCCAATGAATATGTGTGAAATTGATCTAAATTGTTGAAATGCAACTCAAAACTACATTAAGCTTTCACTTCACTCCAGTCAGATTGGCAAACATGAAGAATATAAATAGTAACCAATGCTGGAGAGATTTTGGGGAGACTTTTGTTGATTTTCTTTTCTTTTTTTATTAAGGAGTTGAGTTGTTGTACTAACAACAAATATGTGTACATATATATTTTGGTACTCCAAGCACAGTGTTGATAGAACTGCAGAATGGTACAGCCACTCTGGAAAGCAGTATGGAAACACCTCAAAAAATTAGGGATGGATCCACCATTTGACCTCACTATCCCTCTTCTGTTTATTTTCCCAGAAGATCTAGAATCAGCACATTATAGTGACACAGAAAAATCAATGTTCATAGCAGCTCAATTTACAATAGTTAATTGTAGGATCAACCCAGATGCACCTCACTGGATGAATGGATCCAAAAGCTCTGGTATATATACACAATGGAGTTCTACTCAGCTATTAAGAACAACAACATCATGGTCTTTGAGGATAAATGGATGGCAACCGAAGAAATCATAGTAACTGAAATTAGCCAAACCTAGAGACTCAAGGGTTTTCCCTCATTTGTGGAGGCTAGAACAAAACCCAGGCATGGGTGAAAGTTAGTCAAGCTCTTGTACTTGACCTACCTAAGTCGTAACAACACCTAATCTAGGGACATTATAGATATGTAGGAGAGGGAGGGGACATGAGAGAGGTCAACAGGAGGAAAGATAGGTGGATTGGTACAGTACTAGGGAGACAACAATGGAATATACACTTTACCCCACCCCCACCCCCAGAAGCCAAATAATACTTACGCAATCATTTAATTCTGAAAAATTCACAATATTTTATATATATACATAGAGATATAAATTATTAGGAGGAATTATAGAGGAATCAATCAAGAAACTGGAGTGTGGGCAATGTGGGGGTGACTCTGGATTAGGATCAAATGCATATCATATTGTTACTTTATCTGCATCTATGTTTGTACAATAACTCAATTCCTTAATAAAAAAAGAAAAGAAAATCAACAAATGACAGGAACAAGACCATAAACATCAATACTGACTGTCAATATAGTATATGTTATTAATTCACCAATTAAAAGAAAAAGACTGGCTGAACAGATTTTAAAACAAGACCCCAAAATATTCTACCTGTATGAAACTCACCTCAGCTGTAAAACTCCACCCAGATTACAAGTGAAATGATAGAAAATTATATTACAAACAAAATGTAATCTGAAAGCAAGCAAGAATAATTTACATGCAAAAAAAAAGATTTTACAACAAAATCAGTAAGAGGACAATGAACAGAATGCCAGCATATATTGACCAAGGGAACAATTAATCAAGATATACAGATTATAAATATGTTTGAACCAAACACTGTAGCACACAATCTTATAAAACAAACCTACTGCACATAGAGAGATGGTTCCAATACAATGACAATATTAAGGACTTCATTGTCACACTCATCAATATTTGAGCATACAGATAAAAAAAATTCAATGAAAACCATCAAATTTAAATTAGACTATCAAGTAAATTACCCAACAGACATCTAAAGAATTTTATCTCCAATAGCTACAGAATACACTTTATTTTTATCAACACATGGAAATTTTTCTAAAATAGAACATATTTTGGGCCACGAGCAAGATTTAACAAATTTTTATAAATTGAAATAAGATTCTGGATCTTCTCTAATCACAATCATATAAAACTAGAAATCAACAGTAAGTGAAACAGTAGAAATTATACAAACACACAGAAACTCAGCACACTTTTGAATGAACAGTGGATCATTCAAAAGGCAGAGGGGTATCTCTCCTATGTTTTGTTTTAGCCGATGAAATGTTTCTGGTCTTATTCCAAGGTTTATAGCCCATTTTTAATTGAATATTGTGAGAGAGATATGGATACCCACTTGTATCATTTGCTAAAGGGACTTTTTTGGCACCTTTGTCAAGAACTGGTGACTGCATCTGTGTTGCTTTTTGTCTTTATCCTCTATTCCATTCCATTTTTCTACTTGTCTTTTCATGCCAGTAACATGCTATATTTGTTATCAGCTCTGTAGTATAATTTGAAATTGGGTATTCTGGTGTCTCCAGCTTTGATCTTTTTGCTCAGGATTGTTTGACTTACATACATGCAGATGCAATGACTTCCTAAATAGGTATCCTATAATGATTAGGTCTCCTGTAGCTGAAGAAACAATACCAAAACTTAATAAATTGGATGGCATCAAATTGAAAAGCTTCTACACAAACTAAGGAAACATCACAGAGAGAGTCTAAAGAATGGGACACAATCTTTGCAGCTTATCTTCTCACAGATAGATTAATATCAAGAATATATAAATAATTCAAAAATCTCATTACCAAAAATATATTAAAAATTTCAACAAATTTTAAAATGAACTAAATGAATATAAAAATATTCAAGAAAAGGACAAATGAACTAAATAAACATTTCTCTTTCTCAGAAGAAGTACAAATGGATAACAATTCTATGAAAAAAAATCAGCTTCTTTAGCCATGACGTAAATGCAGGTCAAAACTACACTGTGAGGCGTTATTCTCACTCTAGTCAGAATGACAATCTTCAAGGATGCAAATAACAATAAATGCTGAGGAGGAGTGGGGGGAAAAAGAGCCCTATATTCAATTGGTGGGAACATAAATTTGTAAAGCTATTGTGGAAATAGACAGGAGGGTCCTCAAAAACCTGAAGATAAAGCCACCACTATGTGACCCACCTATACCATTTCTCATATTTAAAAGAATAAAAGGTAGTACATTTTAGAAATACATGTATGTCAATATTTATAGCATCCCAATTCACAACAGTCAAGTTATGGAAACAGCTTCATGAATGGATAAAGAAACCATGTTACATATACACAATGGAGTTTTATTTAGCCATAAAGCAGAATGAAATTATGCCATTTTCAGGAAGATGGGTGGAACTGAATAGCATCATGTTAATTATGCAAAACAGACTAAATTCAGAGAGGAAAGTATAAAATGTTTTTGCTCGTATGTGGAAGTTAGAAGGGGAGAAAAAGGAACTCCATGAAATTAGGAGACCAGCAGGGTACATAAAAAGGTTCATGGGGAGGAAGGAAGGAAGAATGGGCATGGTATTAGAAAGCGAAACTGATCAAATTACGATTTTATGTGTGTGCAAATATGCCACAATGAACCTCAATCTTCTGTATCATTAATATGTACCAAGGATAACATAAAATAAAGAACTACTGATAAAAATTTAAGAAATAGAATTATACACATGAGCAAGAGACTATCAAAATGATTTTAAAATAATGAAATTCTTTTTTTATTATTTGTTTGACACAGCCTTACAATCTGGAGGTAACTGTTATTACATGTTCATGCATACATGGATATTGACAAAATAAGTTAAGGCTGATTCTAGTCCAGGATCTCACCCTGCTCTTTGTCCACTCCCCACCCTCAGGTTTCTGAGGAACCCCTGTGTTATAGATAGAAATAAGCATATACATGTGCATTAATTTTTGGAATTTCTGAGCTTCTCTGCCTGCCTGTGTATAGTTGAGCTTGTCACATGAGTCAAGAGTTCCCAGTTGCATTGATAACTCTCCTAATCCCTCCTTCCCATTCCTGCCTCCCTCCCTTCTCCACCAACCTTCATAGTATGGCTCTCCCTGCTTGTGTTAAGCTTCACCTAAGTTGAGTTTATTTTTTGACATTAGTTAATTTTCAACCTGTCTGTATTTTACTCTAGCTAAAATAATGCAATTATTAAGGTGAAAAGTGTAAGTACGGTAGGCAATAGATGAGTTGTGCTTCACATTAGTTAATGTAAAGAATTATTTTTAAGTGTCTACTTTTAACTAACAATAGCAAAATAGATAAATGACTAAATTGTTCTGACAAATAAAATTGAGATAATGACACAAAGTGAGTGAACAAGAAAATGGAAGAGGAAAGATACTTCTAATATGAAGTCTTCATCAGCAACAATGCAAAATTTAAAAACTCATGAGTTAATCAAGTCTTCACTGCATCTCCTCAGGAGCATGAAATGTAATGTCAGTGTGACCTGTTAAATATAATGCTGATTTTAATCTGTCAATGTGTCTGTCAACAAATTTTCCAAATTACAATATTTTATTACTTATAATTAATTGGTTATCTCTGAGAAAAAATTGGAGACTATTCAAATATTCTTTTATTAAATTTTTCATACAGTTAATTTTACTGTCAATCGATGGTCATCGCTTAAATTAGTAACTATTTTGGATTGTGCATAATGGTGATTTTTCTAATTTTGTCATTGATTCTGTTTTTAGCACTCTTTTGTAAAGAATTGTCTCTCTGCTCCTCTCATCATTCTTAACTATCAACTGATTTCCATTTTACTCAATATATTATAATCCACTGCTATCTATTTGTGCATGTGTGTTTGTGTGTGTATGTGTACTAAGCCTATTTTGCACCACTGAAAATTCATTTAACCAAGCTCTTTGTGAGCGCTTACTTGCATTTCCTTTTTTCAATAATAAAAATAAAATCATTGAATTGTCCCCCAAAAGCATCTGAGTTACTGAAGAAATGTTAAGAGGTTAAATTATTGTGTGGTTAGAGATGTAACATAATCAGTCCATCCTAAGATTTCAAATGAAGGCCTAGGAGGCCAGGCAAAGCATAGCCTTGTTGTAATCCCTGTGGGCTTCCCCTAAGAAGATGATGACTGAAGCTCTCCAGGTGAAATGCCAATGTCATAGACTGTATGACAAGAAAATCTGCTGGCTGCAGAGAGCTCCAGAATAGGAGAGAGGCCATGAGCACAACTGGCAAGACCAAAGGGTGGGACTGCCCAAGCCCTTTGGAGAACACATCTCACTGCCATATGTCTGAGAGACAGCACCCAGTTATGGGACCTGTTTGCTCACCTGGGGTTTCGTCTGCTTTGTCAGAAGGAGTGTTGCTACTTGTACTTGCTTTCAGATTCCATTTGTATGGAATATCATTTTACATTCTTTCACTTTCAGTCTGTGTACGTCTTAGTGAGGTGTGTTTATTGCAGGCAACAAAGAGTTGGGTCTGATTTTTTTTTTTAAGAGAGAAGGACAGTGAGAGAGAAAAAGAGAGAGAGACAGAATCAATTTTTATTGAGTTTTTCACATGGCTTTCATTGCTCTGACACTTAGCTGTGCACGTGGGTGCTGGGGTTTGAACCCGTGTACTTGTGCAGGCAAGGCAAGCACTGAGCCACCGCTCCAGCCCTGGGTCTGTTTTTTTTAATGCATTCTGCCAGTGTGTTTCTTTCAATTGGAGAATTAAGGTTATTTGCATGAATGACCTTATTGAAAAGTATGTACTAATTCCTGTAATGCTTACTTATTTTCTATTTCTCATTTCTTATCTACTCTTCTAGTAAGCCTCATTCGTTCACATATTCTTGTGATTGTTTATCTCCTTCTTTGTGTAAGAATCCTATTAGTATTTTCTTTAATGCTGGCTTAGTGGTTAATTCCTTTAGCTTATGCATATCTTGGAAGGATGTTATTCTTCAATTCAGGATAGCTCTGCTAATATGTGGTAATTTATGTTGAAATTATTTTCTTTCATGTCTTTAAACACATCATTCCACAAACCCCTGACCTTTATTGAGATTTACATCTCATAAATCTGCTGGTATTCTGACAGATTTGTCATTGTAAGTGACTTGGTGTTTCTCTCTTGAAAGTTTTCTTCTATATTTTTAATTGGTGTGTTATAATTACACATAAAAGTGGAATTTGTTATTACAAATTCATACATGCACATGATATAAAAATATAAGTTGATCAGTTTCATTCCCCAGTATTTAACCTTTCCCTCTACTCCTCCCTCCCCCTAGTCATTTTCTTCCACTATACTGATCCCCGTTTGATTTTTACAAGACTGCTCTCCATCTTTCTTTTGCTGTTTCTTATCTTTCACATATGATAGAAAATATACCGCACAACTTTCTGAGTTTAAGTTACTTCACTTAACATCATGTTTTCAAGTTCCATTCATTATCCTTCTTTATGGCTGAAACAAACTCCATTGTGTATATTTACCTTATTTCCTTTATACATTCATCCACTGATGGACACCTAAGTTGATTCCATAGTTTGGTTATTATATATTCTGCTGCTATAAACATGGGTATGCATGTATTACTAGAGTATGATGATGCAAATACTTTTGGATAAGTACTGAGGAATGGGTACAACTGAGTCAAAATGTAGTCCCATTCCATCTCTTTTGAGAACCTCCATACTGATGTCTACACTGGTTATACGAATTTACAATCCTACCAGCAGTGTATAAGGGTTATTTTTTCCTATATCCTCACCAGTCATTATTATTACTCATAATCATAATGATTGCCATTCTAACTGGAACGAGTCAAAATCTCATCGTAGTTCTGATTTACATCTCCCTGATTGCTAAAGATGTCGAAAATTTTTTTATATATTTATTTCCCATTTTAATTCCTTCTTTTGAGAAATGTCTATTTGGTTCATTTGTCCATTGAGTTATTTTAGGAGGGATAAGTTTCTTTGTTGTTTTTTTATTTGTTTGTTTGGTTTGGTTGTTTCTTTAGTTCTTTATATATTCTGGATATTAATCTTCTATTAGAAGAGTAACTGGCAATGATTTTCCACTATTCTGTAGGCTCTCTCTTCACACTCTTTCTTTTGCTGTGCAGAAGCTTTTAATTTTACATCATACCATTTATTTATTCTTGACATTATCTCCTGAGGCTTAGTAGCACTATTGAGGAAGTCATTGCCTAAGCCTATATATTGTAGTGTTGTTCTATTATTTTTATAGGAATTTAATAGTTTTGGGTCTAATTTCTAGGGATTTATACCATTTTGAGTTTATTTTGGTCAGAGGTAGTCATCTCATTTCATTTTCTACATATGGATATCCTAGCGTTGTTTGTTTAAAAACCTCTTTCCTGTGGTGTATGTTTTTGGCACCATGGTCCAGGATAAGATGACTATATCTGTGCAGGTTTGTTCTTTTGCCTTCTTTTGTTTTTCATTGGTCTACATTTCTTTATTACATCAGTACCACGATGTTTTTCTCTATAGCCCAATATAATTTGAAATTGGGCATAAAGTGCATCCATCATTGCTCTTTATGTTCAGAATTAACTTTGTTTCTTTTTGGGTCTTTTATTCTTCCATATGAATTTTAGGACTGTTTTTTTTTCTAGTTCTGTGAATAATGTTTTTGGTATTTTGGTGGGGACTGCATTTAATTTGTAGATTGCTTTTGGTAATATGGCCATTTTAACATTATTATTTCTGTTTACCTAAGAACATGAAAGGTCTTTTCATCTTCTAGTGTCTTCTTCTGTTCCTTTCTTCTGTGTTTTATAATTTTCTTTTTAAAGGTTATTCACCTCTTTGGTGACATTTATTCCTAGGTTGTTTTTCTTTAATATTTTCCAATTATTTTTTCCTTTTTTAGGCTATTATGGATGAAACTGTTTTTTCTGGTTCTTTTTTTCAGCTGATTTGTTATTGGTGTCTAGAAATGCTATTTATTTTTGTATGTGCATTTAGGAGACTATTATTTTACTGAATTTGTTTATCAGTTCTAAAAGTATTGTTTCAGTCAGGTTTTTTTTTTCTTTTGTTTAGTTTTGTTTTTTGTTATTTTGTTTTGTTCATTTGTTTGTTTTTGCCACTGTGACCAAAAGACCTGACAAGAACAATTTTAGATGAGGAAAATTTTATTTGACACCCGTGGTTTCAGAGTTCTCAGTCCGTAGAAAGCTAATTCTGTTGCTCTGGGTCGTAGGTGAGGTAGAACCCCATGATGGAGGGGTGTAGCAGAGGAAAGCTGTTTAGAATGTGTCAAATTGAGAAACCGAGAGAGTTCCACTCATCAGGGACAAAATACAAATCCCAAAGACATGCCCCCAGGAATACATCTCCACCAGCCACACCCTACCTGCCTGCAGTTCCCACCCAGCAAATCCATATCATCGGATTAACCCACTGATTAGGCTAAGGCTCTTGTAATCTAATAATGATTTCACCTCTGAAAATTCTTGCACTAACACATGATCTTCGGGAGACACCTCATATCTTCACCATAAGAAGTCTTATGGTAGAGTTTTGGGGAGTCTTCTAAATATACAATCACATCATCTGCGAAAAAGGGATAATTTGACTTCTTCATTTCCTATTTGTATCCTTTTATTTCCTTCTCTACCCTAATTACTCTGGCTGAAATTTCAAATATCATATTGAATGAGAGTGATGACAGTGGAAAGCCTTGTCTCATTCATGTAATTTAGAGGAAATGCTTTCAGTTTTTCCCCATTCGGTATGATGTTGGCTTTGGGTTTGTCATATATTGCCATTATGATATTGAGGTCTTTATCAAGAATTTATATGGAATTTAGTGAATTTTTTATGCATTGATTGATATGGTCATATGATTTTTGTCCTTGATTTATGTGGTGAATTATATGTATTGATTTGTGTATGTGGAACCGTTCTTTCATTCCTGGAATGAAACCAACTTGATCATGATGTATAATCTTCTAAATGTGGTTTCCAAATATTTTACTATGGATTTTTTACATCTATTTCATCAAAGACAGTGGTCATTAATATGTCATTATCTAGTTTTGGTAACACGGTGATTCTGGGTTAGTAGAATGATTTTGGAAGTGCTTTCCCCATTTCTACTTCATGAACTAAATTGAAGAGGGTTGGCATTAGTTTTTGTTTAAATACCTGCTATAATTCAGCTGAGAATTTATCTGGTCCTGGGTTTTTCTTTGTTGGAAAACACTTTATTACTGCTTCAATTTTATATCTTGCAGTTTTGTTTAGGTTTTCCATATCTTCTTCATTAAATTTTGGTATGTCATATATGTCTAGAAATATCTCTGTTTCTTCTAGCTATTGCAATTTATTGGAATATAAGTTTTCAAAATAGCCCCCAGTGATGCTCTGGATCTCACTGATATTTCTCAATTTATTGCCTATTATCAATGTCATTTATTATGGCTGTAATATTTATATCCACTTGTCTGTTTAGATTGGATTTAGTTTGTTCTTCTTTTTAGTTTCCTAAGGTAGAAGCTTAGATCAGTCATTTTTGATCATTCATCATTTCTAATATACAAGTATTTAATGTGACAAAAATTGTTATTAGCCCTGATTTCTATTCCTGCCAATTATTTCTTTGTATGTAGGACTGTTACTGATTTTTGTATGCTTAATTTTATATTCCATAATTTACCAAATTACTTTCTTTGTTCCAATAGCTTTGTGTGTGTGTGTGTGTGTGTGTGTTAATCTTTGTAATTTTCTACATATATTGGTATTTTCTGCAAATAGAGATTTCTTTCTTGTGAAAATGTGTGCTTTTGATTTATTTTCCTTTCTGATTGCTCCTACTAGTATTTATAGCACCATGTTGAATAGAAGCATCAATAAAGATGATCATATAGTTTTATTTTCATTCTGTTGATGTGACATGTGACATTTACTAATTTGCATATAATACATTTTATTATCATTTCAATGTGTTACATAATTTAGTATGCCAATATTTAAATGAAATTTTGCATCAATACTCATAAGAGATATTGATCTATAATGTTCTTCTCTTGCATTCTCTGCCTGGCTTAGGTCAGGGCGATGCTAACCATACTGGCCACAACTCTAGATACTGAAGTGGAAGGAAATATCAGTGGCCCAAGCATTATGAGGCCGAGTGCTGCAGAAGTAACGAAGAATAGTAGGGTGCACCTGGGGCTAGGGCTCTGGGAGACAAGGAATGGTGTAACGATGACTCCACTCCCCTGGGAGGTAAGGGACCTGAGCAATTCAGACTCTGGATAACTATTCCAGAAAGAGAAAGATAGGACTCTGGCTGTTCAACCCATAGGGCAGGGAAGCACAGCTCAGATAAGCCTCTGTTTTTTTGGTCGGGAAGTGTACATACTACATTAGTGGGAGATAAGAACTTCCTAGTTAGTCTGTTCTTGGGAGGACCAAGAAATGCAGCACTAAGCTGAGAAAATGGCATACTGCTGTGTGAGTATGGTTTAATGATGGCAGGACCCCAGAGATGAAGTAGCTCCTGGATACTAAAGCAGCATGAACTTTTGCAGTGACTGATTTCAAGATGCCACAGTGCTCTAGCAGCTTGTACCATGGGGAACAGACCACAATGTGGATTCATGACTGGAATATTGCAGGATTATCCTGTACCAAAGATGGAAGGTGTCTGAAGTAGTGAAGTGAGCCACTGGGAGTCTCCTGCTTACCTGTTACCTGAAAGGAACTCCTGGTTGTGAGATGATCCCAACTGAAGTATTTTGTACAAAATATTTACTTATGGTCTCTATGTGATCAAACTGAATAACTGTGCTTCACAGGGTATCCATCTCTTCCCTCCTTTTTTTATAGGGGGTAACAATCACTAGTCAACTTTAGCCATCTTGCTGATGTCTCTCTAACATCTTTCATCTTTGTTTGGTTTGATTTTAGGTTTATATTTTTATATTTTCAACAAATAATAGACAACTTCAGACTATTTTAATTACTATCATTTGTCAACAGAACAAACCTTTCTCTATATATTATCAACCAATACATTTTGCTCTATTATTGGACACAGTCTATTGCCTTTGGAAGTCTTATACACTTATCTTACTGCTGTTGCTAAAAGCATATTGTTCAGCAACTTAGATAGTCTTTGTGGTCATTTAATTTTTAACTGACACATACACCAAGTAATGCCTGAAGGCAATATTTAAAGATGAATATTATTTAAGGGACCTATACATTCTCTTCCAAAAATAAAATTAGGAGATAAAAATTATTCATCTTTCCCCAAAAAATTTTTTTTCAAATCTTTCATACTAAAAAATAAGTTTTCTTATCTTACTATTATATACAAATATAATAAACAGAAAATTTGGAGAAAAATTTCTACTAACCTTTACTGTACCACAATCACATTGTTCACCAGGTTCAAGAATTCCATTGCCACATATTTTTCTTTGTGCTTCTATCTGAATTTGTTTATCAAAATGTTTATTCTGAAGACATTTGAGGTAATTATTTGATGCAAAATATTTAAAATTATCCACACTACAAGTGCTAAAATCCTTTATACCTCCATGGTACCTAAAATATAAAAATACAGGTATGATAAAGATCATTGCTGTATATCTCTCCATTTTCTATGCTTTGGAGAAAAATTTCAAGAGCATCGTTTTCTGTGGAAAACAACACACTTTTTGAAACATCAATTACATTGCTAAAACTTTAATAAACTTTTATAATTCCACCAGAAAATAAATGAAAAATAATATATTCTAAAATTCTTTCCTGTCATACATAATGTTTATATAAAAACTAATGTAGGTTTTCCCTCAATATCTGCAAAGGATTTGTCCCAGGGCCCCCTGTACTACAAACCCAGATACCAAAATCCACAGATGTGCAAGTCCTTTAAATACATATAAACATATATATTTAGCATGTGTGTGTGTGTGTGCATATGTGTAAAATTCCCTATGATCCTGCAGTCCTTTTTTTTTTTTTTTGAGAGAGTGAGGGACAGTAAGAGAGAAAGGGAGAGAGAGAATTAGTTTTATTTAGTTTTTCATGTGGCTTTCATTGCTCCTAGACTTCATTGTGTACGTGGTGCTGGGGTTTGAACTCACGTCTTTGCACTTGCCAGGGAACCACTGAGCCCTGATCTTGCAGTCTTTAAAGACCAGATTATGTCATTTTTTCTCTTTTTTAGTGCCAAACAACTGAATTTTTCACTTTTGGCCTCAATATTTAATATATTTTTATATATTTAATTCCATTTTGCACTGTCTTTGTAAATGCAAATATAAGAATGCTAGTGTTAATATTAAGAGTATATTTCTGCCCTTCATAATTTTACATTTTCATTAAAGTACTTGTTGTAGACTTCTCATTGAGACAACATGGCATAGATTTTTCCCCTGCCTCTTCTAAGTATAAACTCTGGAAATATTGCAAGAATCTATCAAAGGAGAATTCAGAGAAGTCAAGAGAAACATAAATGTGTTAGATTTCTCGGACTAGAGAAAGAACATGAAGCCTGGGTATCTTATATCATCCCACCCAATAAAAATAATCTAGATTTAATGTTTCAGAACTGGAACCTGACAACAAAATGTAGCTCAGACATATTCCTTCTCCCCCAAGATCAAATGCAAATCCCACTGAAAACACAAGGTAATCTTGGCACTACCAGCAAGGGAGATCAATTAGAATCTCTGCTTATATATTATTGATGGGAATGTACACTCGTATAACCACTGGAGAGAACAGTATGAAGGTTCCTCAGAAAACAAAAAACAGGACTACCATGAAATTCATAAATTTCACTAATGTGTATACACCCAAAATAAATGAAATTAATAAATTAATGTGTCAAAAGACACAAGATATCATATATAGATATATATGATATGTAGATCTACATCTCCCCATATAGGATTCATAATAGAAGGAAGAAGGGGATGGAGGCAGAAAGGAAAAGAGAAGATAGTAGGGATTGAGGCTGATCAAATTATGTTACGTGCATGTATAAGTATGAATATAGCATAACGAATCTCACTATTACATATAACCATAATGCAAAATAAAAATAATAATAAAGACACCTGTAATCACATGTTTATAGAAGCACTATTCTCTGTTGCCAGGATATGGACTCAAACTAAATGTTCACCAACAGATGAAGGGATAAATAAAATGTATATTTATGCAATGGAATACTATTCACCATAGAAAGAATGGAATTCTCTCATTCACAATAACATGAATGGAAGACATTATGCAAAGATTGTTGATAAGTACAATACAAAAAAATTATCTCATAGAAGTTCAGAATAGAATAGTGATTACCAGAGTGTAAAGGAAATGGGAAATAGCAAGGTTTATCAAAGAATGCAACAATAGTTTGACAGAAAGAATAAGTTCTGGTACTCTCTGGCACTGAAGGGTGAATATAATAAAACGTAATGGATTAATATATCTCAAAATAGTTAGAGGAGAGGATTTTGAATGTACTCTCAATAAACAAATAGTATAAGTTTAAGATGATGGATATGCCAATTACTCAGAGTTGATCAATGCCCAATATATACATGAAACAAAATATCACAACTGTACTTCATAAATTTATACAAAAATACGTGTAATCAAAAAATAGCAATGAAATAATTATCAAGAAAAAAGAGAAAAGATAACAAGTACTAGTGAGAATGTTGGGGTTGGGGCAATCTTACACCCTGTTGGTGGAAAATACAATTATTGTAGACATTTTTGTAAATAGTATAGAGAATATCCAAAAAGTTAAAAATAGAACTATTATATGACCCAGCAATCTCACAACTGGGAGATGAAATTAGTTTGTTGAAAAGGTTCTTTGCAACTCTATTCATGATAGCCAGGAAGATACAAAATCAACCTGTGTCCAATGCATGCATACATCAAGAAAATATATTATATAAGTGTGTGTGTGTGTTTATGTGTGTATGTGTGTGTATATAAATATATATGTATATAAATACACATATATATATATATATATAGAGAGAGAGAGACAGAGAGAGATAGAGACAGAGAGAAGGACTCAGATTACCATTCAGCCATGAAATAAATGGAATTTTAATATGGATTGCATTAAATCTGTAGCCCACTTGGATATTAAGAGCATTTTAATGAGAATTATAATAAACAATGACTGTCTTTCCCTTTGTGTCTTCTTCAATTTCTTTCACCAAAGAATTGTAGTTTTCAGTAAATGGATCTTTTACAATCACTAAAATTACACAATTTAGATTGCTTGACCATAAAGGGTGCCTTTGAGCTCCTCAGAAGAAAAAAGTACAATTCAGGTTCTAGAAAATAGGAAAGAGTTTCCCAGGCACAGAGAGTCTTGAGAGTGTGTGGCCTATTTTGGTAAGTGTTCAGTTTGCATTTGAAAAGAATGTTAACCTAAAGTTGTTTTGGGTAGTGTTCTACCACTGCCAACACTTTAATTTGATTAACAGAAACACAACACTACCAAAAAGAAAAGGAAAAAGAAATACGTGCATTTAACAAAGAATATTAGCTTACACTGCTTTTGGTGTCATTGTGCAAACATCTCCTGTGCAATAGCATTTGTTAGGATCGTCATAAGTCAATCCGAGATGAAGGCCCAGCAATTGAACAATAATGACAGTGTATGACTCCAAAGACAACCCCTCTGGATACTAAATATGAAGAAAAAAATTAAAAAATTGTTAAAAATTGCAATTAGTTATAAAATAAGACAATATTAACTATGATGAAAAATAGTATCTTTAAAGCTCATTTTTAAATTTATTAATGCATTTAAGATACCTGTGTAGATGCAATTTGTAGGAGTTACATAAATTTTTTGATGATAGATTTATTAAACATGAATGAGTAAAAATAATACTTATATTTAACTTCAAATACTATCACTTAATGACAATCCAAGTGATCCCAGAAAATTCAACATCCTTAAACCTCGCATTTATACTGCTTCTGTGAATTAAACAGTATGTCTATTACAGAATTCCATCTGTAGTAGGTAAGTTCTAAAATGGGTCTTAATCATCCTTGCCCCATGGTATTCACATCCCGTATAATTCCATTCCATTAAGTATAGGCTAGATTTGACTAATGCATCAGACATTTCAGTCCACCCTCATGGAAAGAGTTAGCTATTGCATTTGCTGGAAAGCACACAATCTGTCCTCTCCCATACCAACTTTTGATTAAAATCAGTTCTAAAGAAAAAAGGTAAGAAATGAAGTACAGGAAATATTTTTGCCAAACTTTGCACAACCTATTTCTTCTGTTCTCCAGAAGGGAAAATACTGTTATCTTTTGAATGGAAAAAATTTTTTCAGTTAATTAGAAGATCTCACAGAATCCCAGGGAAAAAAATTTAAATATGAACACAAGCACTGGAAAAGAGATAAAAGTGGGTTCCAAATTTACCCTTCTATACTCTCCTAAAAGATTATAGGACTAAGATACTGAAAATCATGTCTCCTTTATTTTTTGTCATCTAACTATTGTCAGTTGGAAGGGAGATTTTTTTTTCTTCCCATGTACTGCTGTTTCTGTCAGTATTACCCAACCAGCAGTATTTTGCCTCCAAAGTGGAAGGTCATTCAAGTAATTTCAGTTTAATTTAGTATCAATGGTTTCCCAGCTCCAGCTTTTCCAGTACTATCATAAACAATCCAATCTTAGGTTTTGAAAGTAGCAGCAGCTGTAGATACCACCTCTTCCTCCACAGTACATTTTTTAAAAACACATAGGCAACATCATAATCAGTGGCACAAACTGAACTTCTCGTTTAAGATCTAATACAAGGCAGAATTACCATTTTCTGAAATACTTTCAATTTAGTTTCCCTCTGTATTTTTTATTTAATGCAATTACAAAAGGAATGTGACCCTGTAGTAACAAATTATTCTCCCTTTCTCCAGAAAATAATAGATAACTAATATTCTCTACTGCAGCAGTCTCATCCTCCCAAGCATGTAATAAAGAATTTAATAATATAATAATCACCTCTAAAAAGATAATATTACTTAAAAATCATATAATGTATACCAATAATTAAATTAGAAAACCAATATATTTAAAAATTAACATACAATTTGCAGTGATTATATAATGAACACTGATGCATAGCAAACCAGTGTTCAAAAAAATTAAAACTTGAAAATTTGATTTACAAAGACCAAATGTGTGTTTAGAAAACAGTATGATATTAAGGATCAGTTCGACTTTCAAATGTTCTATTTTTAATGCAAAGCTTAAAGTTTAAGTTTAATATTCCAAGATAGGGGCTGGAGCGGTGGCTCAGAGGTTTCGGCACTTGCCTGGCAAGCACGAGGACCCGGGTTCAAACCCCAGCACCGCGTACGCAACTGAGCATTGGAGCAACTTAGGCCATGTGAAAAACTCAATAAAGTTGTTTCTCTCTTTCTCTGTCTCTCTCACTGTCCCTCCCTCTTTAAAAAAAAATAATAATATATTCCAAGATAGTAATGTAAAAGCTATAAAAGGG
Organism: Aplodontia rufa; assembly: GCA_004027875.1. Classification (NCBI taxonomy): domain Eukaryota; kingdom Metazoa; phylum Chordata; class Mammalia; order Rodentia; family Aplodontiidae; genus Aplodontia; species Aplodontia rufa. Next base: position 30,892 of record PVKS010017776.1, read on the forward strand.
TGAGTAAAATATTAGTCATATATTTATTCATTCTTTAAAATACTTAGGAGATTTTGAACCTGAAAATGGTGGAAGCAAATTAGATAATGATTACATACCAGAGCAACGCCTACATCATGATTTTCATCACATATTTTTCCTGGAAATGTGATACCTATAGAGGAAGCATGTTTCACCAAGCTACAAAACAATAATTTTACACATAAGTGAATTTTAAAGTAGTTTTCCTAATGATAATAGTTTTCACAGCAGAAAGCATCATTGTACAATTACTGTCTCAACACCATGCTACTGTCAATTACTATTAAATATTTTTTCACCAAGCTTCACTATTAAGAATATTTCAATATATCAATTTTGTATTTAGTAAACATCTAGAAAAATAAAGGACAGACCTAATAATATATGCAACATGGCATTGAGCTAATACTTATAGTTCTCATTCTGGTTTACACTACACTTACAGCCTAAAAATCCGATTTTTTTAACTTATTATTTATTTATTTATTAAAGATTAAAAGATTTTTTTACATTAGATCCTAGACAGTATGACAATTTAATATGCTCATTTTCTTAGAAAATAAAAACAGAATTAATTAGAGAACTGACAGGAATGTACAGCTTTGATAATAAGCAGTAAAAGTTTGTAAGCCAAAGGAAATCAAATACATTGCATCACTCATAAATAAGCTCTTTTAGTTATTTCAATTCTTTTTATATAATTTTACTTTTTTCAGTATTATTGGATTTTTAAATTTTATTGTGGCATAGATAAGATGAAGTCTACTCTCTTAAAATCCAAGTGTACATTACAATATTGGTCACTATAAGCACAATGTTACACAACGAATTTTTGAAAATTTTATGTTGTTTGGTAAAACTTAAATTTTATCTCATATTAGCTTACATTTTTTCATATCCTATAATAGCCATCAAACTTTTTAAAAACTATGTTATTTTATTTTTCATAATTAACATTGACACCTTTATTCCTTAAATGTTATAAAATGCAAAACAGTGCACTTACGCAAATAAGAACGAAATGTGATGTTGTTCAAATTTAAAGTTGTCATGTTTCCATTCTAAAAACCTAAGTAACACATTCTCAAGAGACCCTACAGGGGAAATTTTGTTTTTATTTGACCAGATTTCAACAGAAGATAGTACAACAGTCAGTTTTAACTGGGTTAGCATCTAAAAGACAAAGGTAAATGAGAAAATTTTAAGTAAATTTGAACATTCTATTAAACTTCCATAAAAATATATTTAATAAGGTATTTGAGTTAAAGGAAGTCTTCAAGAGCACAGCAAGCTACGATACACATTGATTTATATTATTTATATTTTCAAAAACATATAAATAAATGATTTGTTTCAAACTTACAGTATTAACAAGGCCAATGATATGAGTAACCTTCTGTGTTACAGTCTTCAGGTCAGAGCCCATATAATCAAACTAAAAAGATAAATTATTTTAAAATATGAATTTTTGTTATGTGCAAATACCTTCCAATACCAATATTTACTTTTTGTTTGTAGTTTTTATTTTTTTAAAGAGAGAGAGAAAGAGGGAAAGAATAAGAGAAAGAACGAATCATCTTTATTTACTTTTTCATCCAGCCTTTGTTTCTCTGACACTTAGTTGTATATGTAGTGCTGGGATTCGAACCTGGGTCCTCAGACATGCCAGGCAAGTGCTCCAACTGCTGAGCCACCACTCCAGCCTCCCCCCCCCACTCCAATATTTTTTAAAAATCTATCTTTATCACCTGCTAATTATTATAAGTTACTTTTATGAAATTAAATGACCTTGGGCATATTAAAAATTTAAATGCACAGTCTAGTATAGTTCACTACAGGCACTATCTTACACATGTGATATCTAGAATTTACCCATCTTACATAACTGAAACTTGGTACTCTCTCAATAGCAGCTCCCTATTCCCCTCAACTCCCACGGTCCCTGGAAACTATCACTCTCTGGTTTCTTTGAATGGTACAAACACACACACACTCCTCACACTATGTCTGGAATTTTCAGAAAGCCCCGAGACCAAGCCATCCAGCAGAGACTGGCATCTGCTTATCAACAGGAGGGGTGGATCAAATCTCAAATACCCACTGGCAGAGTTCCAAAGGTGAGCCAAGTAGTCTTGAAGCTTCCACTGCAGAACTCCGCACCAGCTCCACCGTGGAGCAAAGTATATCATTTGTCTTCACTCCCCATTTTATCCCACTCTATACTGTGAGATGGGGGAGCTGAGAGCTACTACAAATGGATGTCAGCTTGGTAGGGAACACAAAGAAGTGAGACTTAATAACTTCCAGTCCTTGACTCGAGATTACAGAGCCCAAAAGTAAATACAAAAAGCACCACGCCATGAACAAGGAACATCCATCCTTACCAACAGCTTTGACCAACTCAGTGGAAATAAGCCCTTTATTTCTCATTAAGAATTTTTTCCTGTTACCCCCTTTTCTTTTTTTATAACTTTATTTTCTATATGTTTTTTACTTTTTTTCATTCTGTATGATTGTTTTTCCTGCACAGCTACGTTCAAGAACACATATACATTCCTCTTATTTACCCTCTTTCCCCACTAATAGGCAAATTTTCATTTTTACTCTTCCTATTCTACTTTGCTTCATTACCTTCAGTCATATTTTATTCCTTCTTTATAACCATTATCTGCTCGCTCTCTCTCTCTCTTATGCTTCTCTTCTGTTTCTCTTGCCATCCTACCCTATTTTCTCTTCACTTAACTAAATGTCATTCCATTTCCTGATAGAATTATGTAGTTTTTGTAATTCCTACACCATTCTCATTGTGATTATTAATACCATGGATGACATCATTTCTGTTTAATTCTGATCTACTTCATGGTCATTATTGCTGGCATTGATGTTAAATGCTGACCCCACCATTCCTCTACAGGTTGTAGTTAATGTTAGAGATGTCAGAGTAGACTCTGCACATTCATTTTAAGGCTGTACATTGATTGGATGGTAACATTATTGTTATCCCTTGCTCCTTGTTTCTCTAAGAGTGGCTGGGAAGTTCACAGAGTAGAGCTCCTGCTGCTGAGCAATGCTCACAACTCAGTCAAGTAAAAGAAGACCTCACTGCACACAGGGACAAATAATCAGAAGAGACAAAGACCACCACACACTGGCAAAGGGGACAATCCAACAAGAAGATACAATCATGGTAAATACATATGTCCCAAATGTCAGAGTATCTAATAAAAACTACACTATCATCAGTAGACAGATCCTCCAAACATAAAATCAATAGATGTTTCTGACCTAAATAATACTACAAATTAAGTAGACCTAACAACCATCTACCAAATATCTAATCCAAAAGCAGTTGAATTCACTCTGCTCAGCAGTTTATGGAATCTTTTCCAAATTGGACCAAAGTCTTAATAAAGAATGATATAATCCTGTGCATCCTATCAGACCATAATAGAGTTAAATTACAATCCACAAGCCAGAAAAATTATAGAAACCACATAAATATAGAGATTGAACAATACTCTTTCAAATGAAGAATGATTCAAACAAGAAATTTTACAACTTAATTTTTCAGTGCTGAGGAATCAAACCCAGTGCCCCGTGCGTGCAAGAATGAAAAACATCACTGAAACCATATTAAAGATAAATGTCAAATAATTTTTTAAAAATAATATATGAAACAGGACCTACCAGATTTTTATCCACAAAAATACGCATTTCAAGATCCAAGGGGAATAAATTGGTAAATTTGGTACTCTGAAAAACACACAAAATGCATCCTGAGGAACTTATGAGATTTTATATTATACTGAAATTATATTCAGAGATAAACTGATGTCTTACTGCTGACTATAATATCAGGCTGTTACAAATAATAATATTTAGGTACTGTTGAGAGGATTTCAATCAGTCAAAAAAGCACTATGATTAGCAAGAGTTTTCAATTAGACTTTCCAGTCTACATAGCAATCCAGGTATCTCTTATTTTTGTTACAATTAAAATGAAAATTTAGGTCTATAATCTAGAGCATTGCATTTCTTATCCTTTTGATAATTATCCTACTAACCATGTATGTGGGCACATTTCCCACTACCAATTACTAAGAAACTACTTTTAGTTTGGCAAATTACTACTAAAGTTTACAATCAGTAGCAGTTCACTAGAGCCTGGTTATTTGTAGCAAGTTTACCAATCTTTGTGGAGGAAAATTATTTTAATTTCTTTCTGTCCTATATTTACATCTCCCTATTTCCAAGGTTAATGACCTAAGTTTTTTCTAAACTTCTATCCTATAATAAGCACAATAAGAAAATAAAATCAGTCTCTAATCATTTTCAGTCATGTGTGTCAAGAAAAAATAAAATAATGATGAGATTTGCAAGACACCAAATTCAACTCTGAGAGCATTTTTCGTTTCACAAAATTATACGAGAAGTTTAAAGAGTTAACACTCACATGTGGACCTTTTCTGACTTGATACAGTGGATCAGGTAACCAAGCAGGAGCATTACCTTTTACCCAGACAGGAAAATTAATGTTATCACTTTTTTCTTCATAAATCATGTGCACAAATCCTGGTACCGCCTCCATTGGTTCAATTCCATATGAAATGTTTTTGAACTGAATGATTCCCCTGAAAGTTAAAATAATCAAAGAAAGTCTGAAATAATTCTACCAAAACTATAAGATTTTAATGAGAAATTTCGGCCAGATTTTTTCTTTTAAAGATTCAAAGTCACCTTTGTTTTTCCACTTTATTTTTTTTATTTTTTAATTTAATTTTATTTTATTTTTGCTCTTTGAGGCCTTTTATCAGAAATAGACTATGGTATCATGGAATTTATACTGATTTCTTTTACAAATATTTTTATTATCTTGCAGAAAGTATTTAGTGGCATGGATTTGTCCTTACATAGGTGTCCTTACCCCCTTCTAAGGTATAGGTTTTCTGAAGCAGGCTGTTGGATCTATTAATCCTGGGTCCCTTATCTTTAATACACTGACTCTCCTCTGATACCTAATGCCCTAAATAATTTTTGTGGACTGAACTGAAGGTATTACATGTTTAAAAATGACCACACACAGAGCCAAAATGCCTACTGGTCTCAGGCATTCTACAATTGTCAATTTTCATAGAAAATTAATAAATAGGACATAAAACAGAATTTGGGGAAACTAAAGAAATATGGAGAAAGCGATCAACACTCCCTGTACTCCAGACTGGTCAAAGTCTCAAGCAGCAGAGTGTCAACAAAGCCTCTCATCAGGAACAAACGCTGCTAGGGTACCAATGCTGTTTTATTAGTTATTTTGATTTCATTCCTCAGGGAATTGAAATACAAAGGTGATTACATAACCAGAAAAGATACATGTGAGATTAATTTCTAGGCTAGAAAGTTGAAATAGTGGCAAATTGAATATCTTTAAATTCTCAACAACCTGAGTCCTGAACAAGTGCTGAGTGTCACAAGAGAATTTACGAAACCTGCCACATATCCATTATAGTTGCAATCCACCTGGGGGAAAAAGACACAAAGAAAAATAAGTAGAAAACTCATTTTTAAAATGTACACCCCAGATATGTCATTCATATTTACTACTTTATCTATCTTAGTATTTTAAAATGACTGTCAAGTACCCAGTGAACTTGTATAACACAGAAATAAACAATAGTCCAGGTTATTCAATCTCAGTGAATGTACAAACTAATATCTAGTAATTACATAATATTCATATTTTAAAAGAAAATCCAAAATAACAAACCTTTAAGGGAAAAAAAAAACCTCAGGCTTACCTGAGTTAACAAATGTTTAGAGTGTTTGATGTCCTTTTTGTCATAAGAGTAAACAAGAAACACTGGAGATAAAAATGATCTAGGCAAAAATCAAGAAAACATGGTCAAATGAAATAGAAAAAACATTCTTCATATACAAATTGTCTATATATTGAGGAATTTAAAGTAGTGCTAATAAACTGGGTGTACCCTATTCGTTAAATATTCCAACCAGAACACTGAACACCAGAACACTGAAATGCAGTATTATATCACTAAATATATCAAAGTTATTCCCAACCAGAATTATAATACTGAAATGAAGTATTATATCACTAAATATATCAAAATGAAAAATACAAGACCCATTTCTAGCATAGAACTTTATCATTCATCAATTTCAGATGTTACACTTGAATCTCAAAATTAAAATGCAGAGTTAGGACCAAAATTAAAAATATTTGCTTAGTCTCACTACATATTCGTATTCACTAAGCTTAGCAATGTGCCAAATTCATCTCAATACTGGTCAATTTTTTTTTCTTTTCCCTTAGTAATTATTCAAAAACAAGACACCCCTCCTATCAATCATTCCACAAAATCTCCATGTGTTCTAACTCTCATATTACCTGTGCTCTTTCTCACTCCTTCTTCATTTCCAGAGGATTACTTCTTTTATTTAAAGATACAAGCTCTTTCTATCCTACAATTTCAAACTTTTAGTGTCTGTGGGCTCAGTAGCCCAAAGCTATTTAAAAAGTTATTTTTAAGTCATTACCATCCTAAATAACTCTCCTTTGGCCCTTTGCGCTAGATTTTTCAATTCAACAGATTTACTTTCTCAATTATTATTTACCCTGAAACTTCTGTGGAAGAATATCCATAACCACCTGTATGCCAAAATTTTTTTTAAAAAAAGTTTAAAACACATTGCTGTATTCAACATATGGCTTCTATTTGCACATTATGACCACTCAGTCCAATCATTTAATTTATATTCTCTTCACTCTTCTGCTTCTCTTCTTACCTCTCTGAATGTTTCAGTTTCATCTTTCATTTTGGCTACACCTTTTTTTTCTACCTATCCCAGAAATGTTAGTCTTTCTTGAGCCTTAGACTTTAGCACTAATCTGTTCCTAAACACTCTATGCACTCTCATTAAAAATATAATATAGTCAAATTATTGCTTACTGGTAAATCTATATCCCCATATCCTCTAATACTATCTAGTTGGAAAAATACACTTGGAATCTCATAGGCACTAAAATCCATACTCACCCTCTCCTCACACAAGTGTCTTCCTTGTTCATATCCCTCAGTTAATTACACCGTAAGCTATCCATTTTCTTGAAGAAACAACTAAGTTATATCTGAGGTTCCTCACTTTTTTCCAATCACTCTACCAAATCTGTCTTGAGACCCACTGAATTTATCTTTCCAGTGCATAATTGAAGATGCACCACCATCACTCATTAAAGTCATGTTATTGGTCATCATGCCACTGTTTTTTAACCCCTGTAAGACTCAACTTCACTATATAAGTACATGATAAAAGTAATTTTTGGTTCTCAATATTCTTAACATGTCATTATACATCATCTACAACCTGACTCCCACCTTATTTTTCAGAATCTTTTACCTCTAATCCTTTAGAAAAATTTATCAGTTAGTAATTCACTTTGACTTTTTGCATATCCAAAATATCTTATCTCACATGTCCTTGTTTTGTAAATTATTTTCTCTCTACACAGAATGCCCCCTGCCTTACCCCTTTCTTCATATACCTAGCTACATATCTTTCTTCAATGTACAAATCATCTCTTATCTCTTTCCAATAAGGTTTCTTTGACTTCCAAAGATTACTCACACATTTATCATAATAAAATACTATAATAAAGCTGTTTCTCTATCAATGTGTCGGAATGTATCACCCTGTACACTTGTTTACCTATGTACTATGTTCAATTCTCCTTTTTGTGCCTAGGACTTTGCCCAATACCCAATATATAATAAGTATCAACACATTTTAATTGAAACGATTCTAATCACAACTTTTTGTCATCAAGAAACTAAAGAATTAAAATTCAAAAGGATGCAATAGTTACTTACTGCTTTTTAAGATGGACAAAATATGGTTTTCCTTGTATTGTAATAGCATAAATAACCTATAACAAGAGTATACAAAAATATCAATGACTTGTAAATTATATAAGCTAAATTACGTTTGTTCTAACTACTTATGCTTTTAGAGATTGACAAAATCAGTATATGTAATCACTTTATTTGCTTCCTTATGTGGATTTTGAGATTTCAGGATTCTGAACTCAGAACTAGATAATAAAGCACTCCTAGCTGCTCTGCACCATTGCTCACATTGCTGGGGGAGAACTTGCCTGATACTAACTGTTATTTTTTGACTTAGATCCCATCAGATCACCATGCTAAAGGGAAGTTTCATAATTTTCCTCACTCGCCTGACCTTCATTCTGTCTTGGGGGAAACTCAACTTTTGTTACGCCCTTAAATTTCATTCTTGTAGAAACCTCTCTCTAAAGTCCTTCATCTTCAAGAAACTGCTCATATGCATCAAAATCTACTGGGAACCTATTCTGAGCTCTCAGCTCTGCTTCCTGCCTGTGATCAGCAGCATTGGTGCTCACATTAAAGGCCACTTAACAGAATCTAACTTGTAAAAACATTATTCCCAGATCAGTAGAGTAGTGCGATAGGAACAGGAGGAGAAGGGAGAGAAGGGAACAGGGAAATACTGGGGAGTGAATTAGAGCAAATTACTTTTCAGCTTTTATATTTTTGTCAAAATGAATTCTAAAGTTATGTACAACTTAAAAAAATCAGTAAAATTTACCTATATACACATGTATTATTTCCCCATTACCTTATTGTCTGGACCTTGTTTTGCATCTGTTGATGAAATCTTTTCAGGAACAGTGGTGTGCAGAAAGATTTTACGAGGTTCTAAAAATTAAAAATAAGTGGCGTTAATTTGATTCCTGGGATTTTACATTATTAATATCTCGTTTTATTCTCTCTCTCTCTCACGCACAATTTAGCAATTCTGCCAAACCAGAAAATCGTTGATAAGTTTCTTCGTGGTGATTCCAATTCCTAGAGCGCAGAATTTTGTATGTGGAGAGGGCTGGGGAACCAACATCTTTATTTTCGCCCATTTTGCAGGTAAGAACACTGTCCCAGAGAAGGGAAAGGATTCTCTGCCAGAGGATGCATTTCGGATGTCCCCTTTGGTAGAAGCCAGGGGCCTGGAGAGACCCCGTGGGAGATGCCTGGATTGGGATGGGAAGGGACGGGACTGCCACCAAATGAACTCAGCGCTCGGACGCCCAGGCTGGGAGAAGGGGTCGCGCCTCTGCACTCACTGGAGCCTGCGTGCAGCCCCCCAAGTCCGGCGAGAAGCAGTAGAAGAAGGAACATGGCTCCGCTGTCTGGGAGCCGCCAGACCGGGTAACCACAGTTGAGGCGTTGAGGTGAATGAATGCAGGGGCAGCTCGCGCCAGGCAGCTGCGCACACGAGACGCACGCGTCCCGGAAGACGATCCTGTGAGATGGAAAACTCAGGGGACCCAAGCAAGCGCAAGACGCTGATGCGCACTGCGGTGGGACCCCGAGCGCTCCGGAGAAGGGTGTCAGGGTCAAAGCGATCAGCTCACTCAAAGACCAGACAGAAAGCTGCTTGCTGTTTCTCAGGTTAAGGAGGTACCTGGTGAGGATTTTATTATGTCTTTTAGTAAGACCATGGCTTCTCAATTAATTTGCAATTATAGCGAGGAAAATAAATATGAAAGTGCTTAACTTACTGCTAGCAACTGCATGCATTCGTATGCATCCAGACATTGTGCTGGAACCAAGAAAATGCATGTACGAAAAAAATAAATGTAGCAAACTCTGAATTTCATCGTTAGAGCCAGCCACCATTCTAGGCTGCTAATTGAATGCAGGACACTCCATAAATAATCCCTGATTCCATCATAGACTTCCAAAAAAAGAAATTCTGCGATATCCTCAGTTATTATTGCTATACTCTGTAATCCCTCAGCCCACAGTTTTTATTTTAATTGGCTCTTTTGAAGTTCTGCCTATATTCAAAGCAGAAACCTTTGGATGTCTTGGAGTCCCTGGGCCCGGTTCCTATTCAAGCCCTAGCTCAATCATAAGAAGTACATATACCCATACCCCTGCAGTTACCTGAAATTTTACCATAAAAAGTGGAAAGCATTTTTATAAATTGACTTTGAATTTACTTAGCCATTGTGAAAAACTTAGGGAGTTATAATCCGAATAACAATACACAAATCAACTTCAAAAGGAACCAAGAAATAAAGACATAATAGAATGAATTGAATGGACACAATTGCTAATGAATTAGCACATTGAAAAACACAGGAACAGGGAAAGATAAAAATAGAAATGCAAAAATAAAATTAAGAAAGAAAATTTGAAATATAACTATCAAAATCCAGACAATAGCATTTTCAAAAGGAGAGAAAAATCAAAATAGAAGGAACTACTTAAAGAGATAATAGGAAAAGTTTCTGTAGATTTAAAATATAAGAGAATAAGAAGAGACTGAAAAGATTCAGCGATTACAAAGTGGGCATAGATAAGAAAATAAAAAGAAAATTTAAAAGTCATGAAATTTTAAGTGATAGCAAAAAAAGTTACTAAAATCTTCCAGAGGAAAAGAGCCATTCACTTACTGAGGAACAAGAGTCACATCACCATCAATAACAT
>PVKS010017777.1:0-14978 GCA_004027875.1 Aplodontia rufa
AAACCTAGTCTGAATCATCTTCATCCCATCATCTGACTGTGGGCTCCAGTAAAGAGGGTCCCTGCCTAAGACATTTTGTGGTGGCATTCTGTGAACAAGGACAGCATGGAGCAGGAACTTCATGAATTCTTGGTGAACAAATAGAGGACACAAATTTTTGCATCAACAAATGAAAATGCCTTCTACACATGACCCCAGGTAAGGTCAGTCAGGATGTACTTTGGGATGCTTGTAGTTACCGTGCATACATACGAGGTGTTACACATGATGAGGCATTTCCTGAAAAGAAAATGGTGCTGCTCTCTTCTTCACCATCCTTTCCGGAGTTTCACCGCATCGTTGATTAACAGGCTTTCACTGATGTTCTCCAGTAGCAATGTTTTTCCCACATACGCTTCCATGTCCAGGAGCAGGCTATCCCTGCTCCATAGCAAGTACCATAGAGCAATCAGAGGTGGATTATGACACTGGGTTTGTTGTCATATTTCAAGGGTGACACATGCTATTATACCCTTAAATCACCAAATGGGGGACTGTAGCTCTAAAGATCATTATGTTAGACTTCTAAAAGCTAACAAAAGAAATTCTAAAAGCTAACGGAAGAAATGAGGGCCCATAAGAAGTGAGATGGAGAAGAAAATGAAGAGAAGAGCCCTGGGTGTGCCAGCTCTCACAGATGGGGAAAAGAAGCAGCAGCAAGCACAGCACAAGGCCTCAGAGGAGAGTAAAAGGCCAAGGGGAGAGAATCCCCTGAAGAGAACATCACCATGGTTGTTGCTCCAGAAAGGCCAAATGCATGTGATGTGCTATAGGTGACCATGATGCTTTACAACATGGAGGTCCCTTGGGACCACAAAAATCATTTTGGTGTAATGATCAGAAAGGACTTGAAGGAAGACTATGGTTGGCAGAATTAACCCCAAAGATCCAACACAAACTATGATCATGGCATGTTGCAGAAAATTGTGCAGACAATACAGATGTTATTGACCTTTAAACTAGTGGTTAATGCAATTGCATGACCTCAGGGAATCAGAAAGCTTTTTTGCACTTGGAATGAGTTAGAGAATGGTGTCTAAATTAGGATGCCACAGGAACCCTGAATTTGTTTTCCCTGTAAGAACTTGCTACTGGAAAACGTTTGTACTGCATTTCTGAAGGGAAAATAAGCTTGAATGTCCCTCATATTCTGGTGTCATATATGTATGCAACGTGTACTTCTAATTCTCTAATGAATATTTATTCTACTTAAGATATGTTTTTGGGGAGACTCACATATATATGATAGTGTTTGCTCATTAGATTCTTAAAAAGAAGAAGAATCACAAGCCTGCTGATTCCCCAGACAGTGATATAAGATGTAAGAAGTACTGGGAAGAACATATAATTTGTCTTCACATCCCCATAACATTCTCGTAAATGAGTGCTCTAGAAAGTTTATTCCCATCATCTCTAAATCAACACTCAGATTCTGGAAATGACCTTCTAAACAAGATTGAAGGAGCCAGGCATTGTGACAACTGCCTGTAATCCCAGCATCAAAGGAGGCTGAGGCAGCAGGGGTAAAAATTCAAAGCCAGCCTCAGTAACATAACAAGGCCCTGAGCAACTAAGGAATACCCAATCTGAAAAAAAAAGAAAGAAATAAACGTCATTATAAAAGTAAGGGCAGGGATTTGGCTTGTGGCTTTATGGTTACATTTCCCTAGGTGCAAATTCTTGTACAATAATAAAGACAGAGGAAAATAAGAAAGAGAGCAACAAAAAGAAAAAGGGGGAGAGAGACAGACAAAAAAGAAAAGACCAGGTAACTCTGGAAACATCCAAAAGCAGTCCTTACACATGGGGTTAACTACAGTCATACTTTATCAGAACTGTATTCATGTTGGTTAAGACACTGGACCCAGAGTATTAGCTTTTAGAATTTCTTCTCCTAAGTAGGGCACACAAACCCCTAGAGTGTCCCCAGGAACACCCAACCAACACTTGACAGCTTGGCCGTGCCAGGCACTGTGAACACCGGCAGCTGTGTGGGAAATCTGGGCTCCAGTAGAGAATCAGATTGTCTACTTAGCCAAAAAATAGGCTATTTCTGGGACCAACAGTCTGTTTGGATGATCGAGCAAGGTGCTGGTGACTACCTTGCGCAGGGGCGCATCAAGTGGAGATATACTTGTTGGCTATTAGCCTCTGTCTTTTTCACTATTGGTTCCTGTAAAGAAGCCACATCTGTAGCACTTATCAGATCCCTATAGACTGAGCCCTGAAGTCTGGGGTTCTACAGTAGTCAGGGTCACTAGCATTATAATGTCATGATTCCACAGCTCATGCCATAACTGGGAAAGTGGCATACCTGTTGAATTGGCCTCCCTCCACCTTTTGAGCATTTAAAAATTTTTATGAGGTAACTGTTGACTCAAACCAGATATAAGAAGTAATATGGAGAGTTCATCAATCTTCTATTGAATTTGCCCCCAGTGACAATATTTACCAACTCTACAATTCAATATGTAACCAGAATATGAGTCTGTTATGTTCTTGTCCACATAAAAATGCCTCAGTCTCAGAAATTTATCAATGAATGAGGTTACTTTTGGTCACTTTTCTGGAGGCTGAAAGTCAATTATAGGAGGTCCCATAGTTTAGCCTCTGGTGAGGTCCATCTTGGCTGTGTCAAATCTGGGAGGTTGGTGTCAGAACAGAAGCATGTGTGAGGGACTACATGGTGACATGGTGCAGCCTTTGAAAGAGGCCATGCCTGACCTTGTACAAGAGCCCTCTTAAGAGAAGTGGCCAGAGTGCTTGGAGCCAGGGTCCTAAATTATTCCTTGGACTACCAGCATCTTGTAGGGTAGACTTCCTCTCAGGACCTGCCTGTTAAAGATCATACCACAATTGAACATGACTACACTGGACACCAAGTTTCCCACATGTGAGTCCTTGGGTGGCAAAGGGCCCATAATTACTGGTACCCAATTAATAATAGTGATACAGATTCTGATAGATACTACAAAGAAAAATTAGAGTGAAATGTGGGGTTGAAGGGGTACCTGATATATCAAATACTGTGGAGCAGTGCAGAGGGCACACAGGGAAGACTTTTTTGATGTATCCTTCTGAGGTGAGCATTGAAGGATAGTTTGGAGACAGTTAGATGGAGGGCATGTGTACTGGGAATACAGGAGGCATAGAATCTGAGTACATAAAGTTTCAGGGACGAGTGACCCTAACACTAGGTACAATACGTGAAGTACCCCTGAAGAGGTGGTCAGGGGTAAATCAAGGCCTAGTAGACCTGGTAGATATTCTCAAAGCCTCTCATCTTCATTCCAAACAGGGACAGAAGTTGCTTATGCACTGCAGCCTCCAGAGAATTCCAACAGTTGTACTAAGTTAGCAATTCTTAAATTATGTTTCCACTGGTTCCTGCAGCCAGCTTGGTCAAGCACAGCATTCCTTTCTACCTCCTGGCACACCCTTCCAGTCTGCAGTAACCACTATTTGACATCTAGATCCACCATTCTTGTCTTCAACACTAGACAGAGACCGAGTGGTATTTGTCATTCTATGTGACTTATTGCACTTTAACTTGATGTCCTCCAGTTCTATCCTTTTGTTGCAAGTGGCACGGCTGATTCCTCTTTGTAGCTGAACACTCCTCCATGAACTTTTGAAGAGCAGCTGGATTTATTTGAAACCTCAGCGGTTGTGAACAGCCTTATGATAAACGAGGGCATGCAGGTGCCCTTTGCTATGCTGATTTCCCCTGGATGTATTTCTGGGCATGTCATACATTAGTTTCCCAAGGAGCCTTCACACTCTGTTTCATGATGGTGTACTAACTACATTGTCCCCTAAAATGTATGCTCATCCAAACTGCAGGGACCCTCCAGCAATATCTTTATAGCAACCCTCCAAACTGGAGTGGGAAGGAATCTCTTCTCATCTTTAGCATAAAGTTAGACATGGACTATAGCCCAGATCCATATCTCCAGGCCACTTCAAATATTATTGCTGAGACAGTGTCTGCCAATTTGCTGAGACTAGCTTGGAACAAAAGGTCCTGAGTAGCTGGTATTATAAGCCACTGTCATCCTGATTACTAATAATACTGAATATTTTTTCACATATTTCTTGGCCACTGAATTCGTCAGATTTCCACTGATGTGATGCAAGAACTGACATGAACAGATTTTGGAGGAAACAGTTGATTAGGGAGTCATGGTTTCAGAGGTCTCAGTTCACAGATTGTGGCTTGATTCCTTGGGGCTCAATTTGAGTCAGAGCAGCATGCCACAAGGCATGAATCCAGAAAGCAGAGACCGAATCTCCAAGCCACCTAAAAATATATATCCCCATAGAACACATCCAAAACCTACCTCCTCCTGTCACAGCCTATCAGCCTTAAGTTACCATTTAACCCCATCTGGGGATTGACTCACTGATTGAAGTAAGTGTCTAGTTACTCAGTCATTTCATCACAGCCTTCCTGGATTGACTCACAGGAGTTTCATTCAAACTCTCTACCATTTGAAGTGATTCTTTCGATGAGACACTATCCCAATCATTTCTCCATGTGTTTTTCAGTTTCCTTCTGTGTAATGGATAAAATTCAGCCTGCACATAAGAATTTATAACCAGTGCTGTC
The DNA here is from genome assembly GCA_004027875.1 of Aplodontia rufa. NCBI lineage: Eukaryota > Metazoa > Chordata > Mammalia > Rodentia > Aplodontiidae > Aplodontia > Aplodontia rufa. The sequence goes on from PVKS010017777.1 coordinate 4,649, forward strand.
TCCAGTCTTGCAGGATGTCTCCTTCTTGGTTGTTTCCTTTTCTGTGAGCTTTTAACTTCATGCAAAGCCATTTGGCACCTTTTCCTTTTGCTTCTCAAAATTTTGAAATCTTGTCTAGGAAAGCATTGCCTCGACAACTGTCTTGAAGTGTTTCCCCTATGTTCTCTTCTGATCATTTGAGTTTCATGTTGCATATTTGAGTTTCATATTGCATATTTCATGTTGCATTGACCACCTTGAGGAGCATTATCAAGGTCTTTTCAGGGACACAACCATCTGGGAAACCTTGAAGTCATTTGTAACCAAAGAGATTCACTAAAAAATGCCATCTTCCCTCCAGGGCCCAGATTATGTCAGGGCAAAACTTGCATAGTGTGCGTTCCAGAGAAGTGAGAGAGCCCTGTCATTCTAGAATCTGTTCGGTGGAAATCCATCATCCTATGCATTAGGAACTCTTGGGTTGAGATATTGGTTGAGTCACCACACTGAACCTGGTGCCACTTCCAATTGATCAGAGCAACATGTGTATGTCTAGGATGCGTTAGAGAAGGCCTTCCATGTAACCAGGGTGGGGAATGATTCAAGCCCATTAAGGAAGACATGGTATTCCAGCAACATTTCCCCAGGGAGCACACAAAGATAGAAGCCTTTCCATTGACAGATGGATAAGTTTCCTCACTCATGTAGCCCTTACCTCCACATGGAAGAGTTAAGGCTTGATTTCTCCTGAACCATCATTGTTGAGAGGGATCTGGGAAGAACAGGCAACATCAGGAATCTGTGTACCACAGGACAAGAATCACAATACAGCATCTAAAGACAGACAGAAGAGCGAGAGGTGGAAATAGACACTCCATGCTTGTAGTAACTAATGAAGATCCAGGTTAGCAGTACTAAAGATGATGAGAGAGACCTATAATAAAACAGAGACAGGAAGGCAGAGTTGGAGTGGATAAGAAAGTGGTTAGATTTAAAAGGTTCACTACAACAAAAAGATGTAGAATCATAAACAGATTTTAACCTAACAATGGAGCACCAAGTACATGAATAAGCCGGACATATGGCTGCTCACCTTTAATCGGCCAGCAAGTCAAAAGGCAGATGCAGGAGTCTCTCAAGTTCAAAGCCATCCTCAGCAACTTATTGCGGCCCTAAGCAAATTTGAGAGAACTTTTATAAGATTAAAATAGTTAAATGAATCATTTGTAAATATTAATTAGAAAGAAAATAAGTACATAAAATCAGGGCCTCCACCCATCAGCCATGCAGTGCTCGGTAACAAAAAGTAAGATTCAGCATGGAAAATAGTAGGCTTCTTAACCAAAATGATCCTTGGAATAATCACAAAAGCCAGCAATTATACTTCTGGTTTCATCCTCAAAGAGTGGAGGGCAAGGCCTGAACCACATCCCTCCATGACCACATTTACAGCACAAGCTGTGGAGCAGCTGGTACAAGGCAATCTGGCCATCAGGGCCAGATAGACAAATAATGTGAATGCACATGTTGGAATATTAATCTGTGTAAAAAAGAAGGCATTCTGACAAATGTTGCCACATGAGTGACTTGAAGACCATGTGCAAGGGAAAGAAACCAATCACAAATGGAAGTGAGCATGAGTCGTATATCAGGAGGTACTAAGCATGAGAAACCACATAGACAGGAGGAAAAATGTGCCTATTATCTAAGGATAGCAGGCTTCCATTTCACAAGTGTCAGTGTTTGCTAAACAACTTTATGGGTCTACATTATGCAACTGTGAGGCATTAGAAATGAAATGGGCAAGTTTGTATGTGTACTTTACAACTGCAAAGAATTAGGAAAACCTTAAGGGCAATTTGTAAAAATTTGGTATTTCTTCAACTTTAATGGAAACTCTCCAATTGGAATGAATCACAGGGTCTGTTCCTTAGGGGGCTCCATGTGGCATAGCAACGTACCACATGCTTAAAAGGTAGTTACAAAGCTAAAATCTGCAGTTAATGACATGAAAGGAACAATGGAAGAATTTAATAATATATTAACTTCTGTAGGAAATGGAACCTCAGCTACTGAAGAAAGAACTTCTGATAATGACAGTCAGAGCAACCTTGAGTGAACGGATGATGAAAAAGAAAATTAAAGAATATGATCCGAATTTTAAAAATGTCTGGGATGAAATGAGAAGAAACAATATGATAGAGTAATTGGGATAGAAGAAGGAATTGAAACACAAATGAATGGTATATTTCCTCAAGGAATTTGTTAAAGAAAACTTTTCCCATATAAAAATAGAGTAAGATATGCTGATCCAGGAAGTTTGCAGGACACTCAATAGGCCTAATCAAATGAGAAACTCACCAAGACACATCATATTCAAAATGTACAACAGGGATATCAATGAAAGTATATAAAAGCAGCAAGAGAGATATACCAAATCACAGTCAGAGACAAACCAATGAGAATTACCTCTGCCTTTTCAGCCTAGACTCTGGAGACAAAAAGATCATGAAAAGAAATCTTTCATCATTTGAGCAAAACATGCAGCCTAGAATAGTATACCTGGCAAATGTCAGCTTCATACTTAAGAGGGAAATAAGAACTTTTCATGATAAGATCAAGCTAGTAGCATTCATGAACAAAAAAAAGCCCTACAAAGAATCCTCAAAGATACCCTCAAGACAGATCAAGCAATGAATACTCAAAACCCACCATCAGAGGACATTTAACAAAGTTATGTCCTATCAATACCCAACCGAGATGGAACAGAATTTACTAATAATGCACAATGATTATGAACCACATATACACTTGTTTTGTTACACTGAATGTGAGCAGTCTAAATGCACTGCTCAAAAGACATAGATTAGCAGACTGGATCAAAAAACAGTATCCATCAATATGCTGCTCAGAAGATACCCACAGAATAATGAATGACATCCACGGACTAAGTTTGAAAGGATGGAAAAAAAATCTACCATGTGTATGGCCCAAAAAAACAAGCCTATGTTGCAGTACTTACATCCAGCAAAGTAGATTTAAAACATCCACTAATCAGAAGAGATAAAGAAGGTCACTATTTAGTAATAAAGGGAACCATACAACAGGAAGATATAACCATAGTAAGTATATACTCTCTAAATAACAGTGCTCCTGATGATGTGAATAAATGACTTCATGACAAAAATACCACTTGTGGACCTCAATGTAATAATACCAGGTGATTTCAGCACTCCTCTGTCACCAATAAAAGATAAAAAATTAAAAATCAATAAAGAAATCTCCAGCCTAAAAACTCCATAAATCAAATGGACTTAACAGGCATATATAGAATATTCCATCCCAAATCCCAGCATATACTTTTTTCTCAGCAGCTCATGGATCCTTCTCCAAAATAGACTGTATTTTGTTTCATACAGGAAATCATAACAAATATATAAAAGTAGCCATTCCCCCATGTATCCTATCAGACAATATTGCCATCAGCCTAGCAATCAACAGCAAAAATCATAACAGAAAATGTACATATTCACAGAGTTTGAATTAATACCCTTTAAATGAAGAATTGATCTAAGATGACATGAGAGCAGAAATGAAAAAATTCTTGAGGAGAATGAGAATGAAGACACAACATATCAAAATCTCTGGGACAGCATGAAAGCATTCTTAAGGAGAAAATTTGTAACACAGAGTGCCCACATTAAAAATGAAGAGAAATTCCAAATAGAAAAGGTCTTGCTCCACCTCAAATCCCTACAAAAAGAAGAACAAATTAATCCCAAAGCCAGCAGAAGACAGGAAATAAACAAGATCAGAGCTGAAATTAATGAAATTGAGAACAACCACAACAACAGAAGAAAAAAAACAATTAAAAAATTGGTGAGACAAAGAGCTAGTTCTTCAAAAAAATAAATAAAATTGATAGACCCCTTGCCAATCTCACTAAATGAAGGAGAGAAGTGAATCAATCAATAAAATCATCAATGAATAGGGAGCAATCATCACTAAACTCATGCAAATCCAGTGAAATATAAGATCACATTTTGAAAAATAATACTCTTTTCAATAAGAAAGTATGGAAGGCACGGACATAATTCTAGACACATACAAGTTTCCTAAAGTGGCGCAGGTCAATATTGAATTCATAAACAGCCCATTAACAGGCATTGAAATTCCTAAAGAAATAAAAGTGTACCAAAAAAGAAAAGTCCAGGACCTAATGGTTTCCCTGTTGAGTTTTATCACTTTTGAGGAGGAGATAACACCTCTCCTCATATACATAAACTATTCCAAGAAATTGAAAAGGAGGGAACTCTCCCAAGCATGTTTTATGAAGCAACCATAATTCTTATAATAAAACCCAACAAGGACACATAAAAAAAAATAGGCTCAGGAGTAAAGTGGAAAAACACATGTATTAGATCCATAGAACAAAATGCAAAATGTTAATAATTATGAAATATAGTTGCAGGATACTTCATAAGGTAATTTTACAAGTGATGCTGCATAGCTGTCCAGAAACATAAATGTTTAATCCCATTGTGAAATATTTTGAAGAATGACAAGGGATGATAGGAAGGGAGGAGAAGGGGAAATGAATGCTGGAATATAGATAAAGCAAGGTACATTCCAAGCAGTAATAAATGTCACTGTATATACTATAGCCATATGTATAAAAATGTTCTTCATAGGTATAAGAACTGTCACTGTATATGGGTTTTTTTAGGAATAATATAGGACACAGAAGAAAGGCAAGGGATCAGGGGACATGAAGAGGGAGGTAGAGGGATGTGGGTTTGGGGGAATTTGAACAAATTATATTGCTGAATTGTGTGCAATTAGAAATGTGTGACAACTAATCCTAACATTATGTAAAACTATAATGCACTAATAAAAGTAAATTACAAGAAAAGAAAACAGAGCAATATAACTGATGAATGTAAATTCAAAAATCCCTAATAAAGTTCTAGCAAACTGTTTTCAAAAACATATCAACAAGATAATTTCTCATGATCAAGTGGCCTTCATTCCAGGTATGCAGGGCTGGTTCAACATATGCAAATCAGTGTAATTCATCACTTAAACAGAATTAAGGACCAAACCATACAGTCATCTCAATTGATGCAGAAAAGACCTTTGATAAAATTCAGCATTCTTTTATACTCAAAACTGTAGAGAAAATAGGGATCAAAGGAACTTATCTAAACTATGTAACAGCTGTATATGCCAAACACTCTGCTAGTTTAATACTAAATGGAAAAAAGTTGAAAGCATTTCCCCTAAACTCAGGAACAAGACAAGGCTGTCTGCTCTCACTACTTTTATTCAATATAGTTCTTGAGACCCTAGCTTGAGCGATCAGGCAAGAGGAGGAAATCAAAAGGATAATAATTGGAAGAGAGGAGGTCAAACTCCCCATTTTTTGCTGACAAGATAATTCTTATTTGGAAGATCCAAAAAACTCCACCAGAAAACTGCTTGGACTTATAAACAGATATAGCAAAGAGGCAGGCTTCAAGATAAATACTCATAATCAATAACATTCCTGTAAACACACAATAATAGGGCAGAAGAAGAAGAAATCAGAAAATCAGGCCCATTCTCAAAATCCTAGAAAAGAATAAAATACCTGGGGAGTAATCTAACAAGCTAAGTCAAAGTCCTCTACAACAAAAATTATTGGACACTGAAAAATGAAATCCAAGATGACCTGAGAATATGGAAATATGCTCCATGCTCTTGGTTGGGCACAATTAATACAATAAAAATGGCCCTTCTTCTGAAAGCTCTTTATGGATTCAATGCACTCCCCATCAAGATACCAATGTCATTCTTTACAGATATAGAAAAAGCAATTCTCAAATTTGTTTGGAACAATAAGAAACCTAGAATAGCCAAAACATTACTACGGAAGGAGACAAAACAGGCGATTTTGCAATACTGGATCTAAAATTATACTCTAGGACTGTGGTATTAAAACAGCTTGGTATTAGTATCAAAATAGGAATGAAGGTCAATGGAATAGAACAGAAGACTCTGAGACAAATCCACAAATCTTTAAACATCTGTTCTTTGACAAATGGGGTCAAAATATAACATTGAAAAGAGACAGCCTATTCAACAAATGGTGCTGGACAAACTGGACAGCCACTTGTAGAAAACTGAAATTAGATCATTATCTCTCACCTTGCACAAAAATAAATTCTATGTGGATCAAGGAATTAGGTCTTAAAACACCTACCATACACTTTCTAGAAGAACATTTAGGATGAACACTCCAGAATATGGGAGTTGGTAATGATTTCCTCACCAAGGATTCTAAAGTGAAAAAATTGCAGTCTAAAATCAATGAGTGGAATGGCATTACACTAAAAAGTTTCTGTGCAGACAAGGAAATAGTCAAACAGTCATGAGACAAACTACAGAATGGGAGAGAATTATGGCCTGTGATCCCTCTGACAGGGGACTGATATCCAAAATTTAGAGAGAACTCAAAAAATGCAATAACAAAATCACAAGCAATCCAAACAAAAAATGGGCCAGAGAGCTAAACAGAAGCTTCCCAACAGAGGACATTGAGCAAGCCAATGAATACATGAGAAAGTGTTCTAAATCACTAGTAATCAGAGAAATGGAAATCAAGAGTATATTACGATTTGACTCTTCTCCAGTCAGACTGGCAAAGATGAAGAATATAAACAGTAACAAATGGTAGAGGGGTTGTGAGGAGATAGGAACACTAGAACACTGATGGTGGAATTGTTGTTCCAGCCACTCTGGAAAGCAGTGTGGAGACTCCTCAAAAAATCAGGGTTGATCCACCATATGATCCAGCTTTCCCTCTTCTGGGTATTTTCCCACAAGCGTTAGAATCAGCACATTACAGTGACACAGCAAAATCCATGTTCGTAGTAGCTCAATTTACAATACCTAAATTATGAAATCAACCCAGATGCCCCTCACTGGATGAAAGGATCCAAAAGCTCTGGCGTATAGATACAATGATGTTTGACATAGCTATTAAAAACCATGGTATTGCATCTATTGAAGGTTAAACAGATGGCATTGGAAGAAACCATGCTTAGCGAAGTTAGCCAAACAGAGAGAGTCAAGGGCTGAATGGTATTCCTCATTTATTGAGGCTGAGCCTAAACCCAGGCTTAGGAATAAGGAAGAAAAACTCATGTTTTAGATCCATAGAACAATAAAGTAAAATGCAAATATTTGGGAGACACAGTTGCAAGATACTTCATAAAATATTTGCACAAGCTATGCTGCATACCTGTACAAAAATGTAAATCTTTAATCCCACTATCAAATATTTTGAAGAGTAACAAGGGATGAAAAACAAGGGATGAAGATGGGGAAATGTTGTAACTGAGATAAAGTAATTTATGTTCCAAGCAGTTATAAATGTCATTGTATATATAATAACCATATATATAAAAGTGTTTGTCATAGGTATAAGAACTATGTCACTGTATTTGGGTTGTTTATGAATAATATAGGACCCAGAAGAAAGGCAAGGAATTAGGGGATGGGAGATCAGGGAGAGAGACAGTGAGGTGCAGAGAGGTATTGAACAAATTGTATTGCTGATTTGTGTCTATCTAGGAATATGTGATAATTAATCCCAACATTATGTAACACTATAATGCACTAATAAAATATATATTTTTAGAAAACTACACCAAGATTTTATCTCATTGTTGTTGGAATGATAATTATCAAGAAAATGCATTATAATTGATGATGGTGAGGATGTATGGGAAAAGATTCATTCTTCCATTATTGGAGGAACTGAAAATTAGTATGACAAATCTGAAAATCAATATGAAGACTCTTCTCAGAACTAGGGATAGAACCACCATATGGCTCAGTGATCCAATTCCTCAGTATTTATCAGTACATCTAAAATCAGCATACTTTAGTGATAGTCACATCAAGATTATAACAGTGCAGTACACATAGCCAAATTATGGAATAAACTGAGAGGCCAGCAGTAGATTAATGAATATAAAAATGTGTAGTTTTACTCAGCCAGAAAAAAGAATGAAATAAAGCATTTGCCACTTAGTGGATTGAAATGGAGAACATCATGCTAAGTGCAATAAAGCAAATTTAGAAATGTAAAGGATGAATGTTTTCTTTCATATGTAGGAACTACATCAAAATAAAGGAGAATAGGCAGCAAGGGAGGGGCTTTTATCGTAAAGATATATGGAAGAACAGTGGAGTAGATGTTCATTAAGTTATATAGAAGACTATTGGATGAGATGTTGGAGAATGATAAGGAGGAAGGAATGGAAAGGGGAAAATAAACAGAATGAATTTGACAAAATCACATTATGTTCACCTATATAGATACCCAGGGGAATTTCACCTTTATTGACATGTAGGAGAAAAAAGCAAAACATAGTTGAGTAGGGTAAATAAAGACAGGGAAGTAAAAAGGGTATGGGTCTTGAAAACAATTCCTTGCTTGTTTGTTTGGATTTTTCAAGATGAATCACATAGTATAACAGCAATGCTTCAATAAAAAGGGAGGGAAAACAAGCAGAAACTGATAAGCCTTTCTCTGTGTTCTGAGAAATAATCAAAGGTGGAAAGCAACAGGGTGAACACCTAATCAAGAAAAAGTCGTCTTCAAGACAGTAGGAAATGTTTGTGTCATTTTTACTGACCCATTCTGCAGAAACATCCTAGCTGGGCAATAGAACTGGCACTTGTCCTTACCTTCATTACTTTTTCTGAACCACAGAGTACAGAGAAGAACTTATGTGCAAAATATGGCATACATTTACTCTAAAATCTGTGGAAGGTATTTGATACAAGGCACTCAGATCTATTTTGCCCAACTATAAGTCAGGAAGCACGAAGGACAGGGCTCATAAGTGTGCTTAGTCAACTTCAGAGTTGAAGCACTAGTAGGCAAGAGATTATAAAAGGAAACACATGATAAACCATAGTAAAGTTCTTAGAAGAAGCTGACTACCATAGATTTTTTTATTTTTTAAATTCAAAATTTGTCAGGTATACAAGGGAATAAAAAGCCATAGGCATATCCAGACTAGAAATCTGCTAAGAAAAGAAGACCTTAAGGAAGACCTTAAGCTTTTACTTGAGGCTGCTCTCTAGGCTCAGAGCAAGACTATCTGAATGACAAAGGATTGTCTAGGATAAGACAATGTGTGAACACTTTGAGGATTCTAGCATTCAAGGAAATCCCAGTCAAAAATGAACTTGAGACCTAGGGATAACAGATGATAAGAAACAGCCTTCGAAAATGAGAAAATCATCATAAAATGGACTTGAATGACAAAAAAATCTGTAATTGTAAGAATCATATTTTTAGAGATGGTGCATTATCATAATCAGAAACTTCATTTTCAACCAAAAAAATGCACAAAACAAAAACATAACAAAAAAAGTCACTGGAAAGAATCAGGAAATGCTGAAAGGAATCATGCTTGATGAGGACCAAAATCAGACTTAGTAAAAGTGTGCTTTAAAACAATAGTCTAAAAGATGTTCTGATAGTTCAAGAAAAAATGGAGAAAACTAGAGGAAATGAGGAAAAAAATTACAGGAATTAAATGAAAATATCAACAAATGGAAATATTTTAAAACCAACAGAAATTATGATGATAAAAGTGCAGGTTAGAAGAAGGCAAACCCCAGCAGATCCTCAAAGAAAATCTAAATAGTGGGAAGACTGCTACTTAGCAAGGCAGGTTACAAAGGGAATACTCTAAAATTCCACACTGAATAGTAAAATAATGATAGAGATGAGAAAAATTTGCAAGTTTGATCATACAATAAGAAAAATGACCTTTGATGTGTGCCTGAAAGGCCTGTGGAGATGCTCCAGTACCACCAGACCATTGCCAAGAGCAGAGGACAAAGAGGCAGAGAGAGAGGAAAGCATAGTGAATAAAATGGGGTTGGAGGAACAAGTGGAAAAAAAGGGGAGGCTAATCTCTGATTTCTGTATACATTTTTTAAGAGAGAGGGGAGAGTGAGAAAGAGTCAATTTTATTTTTGTAATCTCTCATTTTCTGTATATTTTAATAGAGAGGGGAGAGTGAGAAAGAGTCAATTTTATTTATTTTTTCATGTATTTTTTGTTGTTCTGGCACTTCTTTGTTTATGTGGTCCTGGGTTTTAAACCCATGTCCATAAGCATTCCATGCAAACCTTCTACTGCTTAGCCAACTCTCCAACCCCAAGAGGCTGATCTTGACTGACCCAGAGATAGTCAGGTATTTAGTTGAGTGAAAAATGACCCAAATCACCCAGTACCTAGGAGGAGAGTCCAGCTGGAATCAGGGTCTCCCACAGGAACCAATCT
>PVKS010017777.1:15078-30851 GCA_004027875.1 Aplodontia rufa
AGGGATAGTGAGAGAGACAGAGAAAGAGAGAAACAACTTTATTTAGTTTTTCACATGGCTTTAGTTGCTCCAACACTTAGTTGTGTACGTGGTGCTGGGGTTTGAACTCGGGTCCTCATGCTTGCCAGGCAAGCACCAAAACCGCTGAGCCATGGCTCCAGCCCCTGCAACCTTTCTTGAAGGCATCCAATAAGAACAACTGGAAAGATGCCAATAATTATCCAAACAGGTACTTCTGCATCCAGGTTTGATCTTAGTTAACTCAGATCCCTTGGAGAATAAGTGTGGCCAGTTGAGATTTTGACTTCTTTTTGTAAAAGTGGAATTTTCAGGAAACCCCTGAAGCCTAGACATCCAGCAGAGATGGACTTCAGAAACAATGGTGTGAATCAAATCTGAAATACCCTCCAGAAGAGTTCCAAAAGTCAGTCAAAACTAAATCCCATCCCCTGAAGCTTCCATTTTAGAACTCTGCACCCATCCCACTATGGATGCCCATCATATGTCAGCACTCTGCAGTTTATCCCATCCTACTCCTGGAAAAAGGGAGCTGAGAGCTACTACAACAAACCATGGATCCTGAAGGCAATGCATGGTAGCTCAGTGAGAAATACAAAGAAGTGGGACTTTAAAACCTCAGTCCTGTACCCAAAGGTTCATACAATCTAAGAAATAAATAAATAAACAAAAAATAAATAAATAAATAAATACAGCATAAGTGATGAACAACCAGTCCTGCTAACAGTTTTGACCATCTCAGCAAAATTAATCCCATGATTGCTCATTAGCATTTTGTCTTGTAGTTCCCTTTACCTTTTTCCTATCGTTTTTCACTTTTTTTCCAATCTCCTTGCTGGTGGTTTATTAAATCTGTCCTGATCATTTTTCTACATGTGGTAATTAGTGTTAGAGGTGTTCAAGTAGACACCCGACACTTATGGCTGTGTATGGGTTCCTAATATTATTGCCATTTCTGACTATCCCTTTCTCTAAGAGGGACTGAGAAGTGAAGTGATTGGAACATTTTAAGTTTGCAGAGGATGATTCTGATGCTGAGCAATAGCCACAACTAAAGTCAAGTTAGCAGCAAGTCTCACTCCACACATGAAGTAGTCCCACTTGAGTCCAGTAACACTTCAAAACATAGAATAGGGGGCAAAACTATAAAACAACAACCAGGCCTCATGAAAGAAGAAATAAAGAGGACAATCATGGCACATTCCTGGACTTCTACTTATTCCTCAAAATAGAGAAAAATCTCTAGAACTAAAAGATAACCACATACTGATGTACACATTTATAAAAGAGAAAGAGAAATCCACCTCCACTGATGCTCAAGTCCAAGACTCTTAAACATGAGGCATTATGCAAACAAATTCCCCTAAATTTATAATACTCCCACAAAGGAAACCAGACATATAGAAATGAATGTTATTCTAAAGATAGAGTGTTAAAAAGCATCATCATTAAAATGTTCAATGAAGTAATGGAACCACCAGATGACCCAGCAATCAAACTCCTCAGTATATCTCCTAAAATATCTAAGATTAGCATTCTACAAAAATACAAGCTCTTAAAATTGTAGAGTAGCGTAGTTCACAATGGCCAAACTATGGAACCAATCTAGGTGTCTTTCATCAGATGAACTGATGGGAAAAACCACACACACACATACACACACACACACACACACACACACACACACACACATGTGCATATTTATATTATGTAGTCATAAAGAAAATTGAAATTATGGTATATTTGTAACTGGATAGAAGAGACAATCCTGTTAAGTGATATAAGCCAAACGGAAACATTGATGGTTAATATTTTCTAATATGCAGAAGCTTATTCAAAATAAGGCAGAAGAAAGAAAGGGAAAGGGAGTAATTTCATCAAAATAGAGACAATACAAATGGATTACATGAAGGGAATTGGGTGGGAAATTTTGGACAGGATAAGTGGAGACCTGTGGAATTAATCTGACCTAACTGTCCTATGTACATACAGGAATATCACACAATGAAACTTATCATCATGTTTATTCACAAGACACTAATTAAAATAGAAAAAAAACTGAAAAGTAATTAGCAGAAAGATCAGTAGAGTAGAGGGAAGGGATCAGGGGAGAGGGGGAGGGGAAATACAGAGGAAATACTTAGAACTGAAACAGAACAAATTATATTCCATGCTTTTATAAATTTGTCAAAATAAATCCTTATGTTATTTATCTAATTTAAATGATTCAAGAAAAGGAAAGAGTGTTCTTAGAACAAAAAGCATATACAAAGAAGAAACTGAGAAAGGAAATAGTGAATATTGAACTCCAATAAAGCAAAGGAATTGAAATATTAAAAATAAACCAATCAGAAATCCTGAGAATGAAAAACTCAAAGAATCAAATTTAAAATTCCTTAAAAAATATCACCAACAAAATATATTATGTAGAACATAGAAATTCAGGCCATGAAAACAAAATTTCAGGTGTCATAAGTGGTGCATATAAACTTGAATTCTCAGTATGCAATAAAATAAAAGCTTTTTAAATAAAAAAAATTATTAAAAAAAGACCAAGATCAAAATATACAAAAACTCTGGGACAAGGTTAAGAGAAAAAAATTGACAGTCAGCAATGAAAGAGAATATGTAGATACAGAAAAGACATTAAGAACCTCTTGATAATAACAGAAAATTTTTCTGAAAGTAAAAGTACAGGAAAAAATGGAGTCTTAAAAGTAGCTTTTCTTGTATCTGACAAATTATATTTAGAGCAAAGCTAAGGAAGTTTACTATACTGATTAAGGGGAAAATCCCACAATAATATATAATGATAATAAATATTTATGCCTCATACATTACTAATACTCAACAACAAGAGAATCAAACAGTAATTTATATTGATCATAAATATTTATGTCCCAATACAGTAATACCAGATGATTTTAACACACACCTATCAGAAATAGGCAAGTCATTCAAACATAAATCAATAAAAGTATTTCCAGCCTAAATAAAGCAAAGAACAAAAGTTGTTATAATCCTATATGTGCTATCAGATCACATTGGAATTAAGTTAGAAATAAAGAACAAAAATTATAGAAACTGTATAAATGTATGGAGACTGAACAAGTCTCTTAAATGGGGAATAGATCAGAGAATAAATGAGAGAATATATCAATAAATTCTTAGAAACCAGTGAGAATAGAGCCACAGAATATCAAATTCTCAGGGGCAGTATAAAGGCAAATGTAGGAGGAAGGTTTGTAGCATTGAGTGCCTACACAACAAATAGATTCCAAATAAATAATCTACTGTTTCCTCCAGGCCTTCGAAAAGTAAGAAGAAACTAATGTGAAAATCAATGAAATTAAGAATGAAAACCAATAGAGATGATCAATGCAGTAAAAAATTGGTCTATGAAAAGATTAACAAGGTTAATAAACCCTTACCAAAACTAAAGAGAGTGAAGATGGAAATAAACAAAATTACAGGTTAGACAGAAAATATCACCATAGACAATTCTAAAATCCAGGGAACCATTAAAACAATTTTAAAAATCTACAGCCTAATAAAAATCTGGAAGATATTCACAAATTTATAGACCCGTAAGAACTGCCCAAATTGAACCATGAAGATATAGAAAACCTAAGCAAAGAAAGATCAAGTAAAAAAAATGAAAAATCAATTAAAAGCCTTCCAAAAAAGAAAATCTCAGGACCAGATGGATTCTCAGTTGAGTTCTACCAGGCCTTTGAGGAAGAACTAATATCAGACTTCCCAAATTATTCCTTGAAATTTGAAGGCAGGGAACATTCTCTATTATGTACAATGAAGTAAGCATAACTCTAAGACCTAAACCAAAATTCATTCAGAACTAATTGGTTTATATAGCTCCAGCTCCAACATTATTGTTAATAAGTCAATACTACTGTGCATGAAATAGTTGATAACTGATAATGACTTTAAAGCCAGAGCTAGTTCACATTACTGTTTTCAATAAGAGTCTACCACACTTCACTGATGTCAAATAATCGTAATAGGACCTGGGTAGCTCCTTTAACACTGTTTATTGCTTGCTGCTTGCAATAGTTGTAAATGTTGTTTATTTTACCCCTATTTGTAGAGGTGCTGGGAACATATATGTACACTAAAAGTTCACAGGTTAGGGATTCTGCTGATGAAATAAACATAACCTAATTGTAGTGAACTCAAAGAGGAGGAGACAAAAACTCCAAACCACCAGCAAAGACCAAAGATCAAAGAGGTAACTGATGTCCCATCATTTGGCATCAGAAACACAGAGAAATTCCAGAACAAATAGCATAATTACACACAAAAGGACACACACAGAGACACACACACACACACACACACAAATAAGTAGAGGAATCCACCTCAATTATACAAAGGACTAAGGCCTCTGAAAACATGAGGAAACAGGCAAACAAGTCTCCATCTAAATTATACAATCCACAAACAAAGGATCCCATGGATAATAAATAATGTGGACAAAAAGCACAAATGAGACACTAAAATCTATCAAAGTCTTCGGTGATCTAAAGATGATCTAAGGAAGTTAATAGAGCAAATACAGATGATGAAAGACTACCTCAATGAAGAAATATAAATAGTGAAAATAAAGAAAGCTGAACTCCCAGCAATGAAAGACATAATCAATCAAATTAAAAACTCAATTTAAGGCATCACTAACAGATAATATTGTATAGAAAATAGAATGTCAGAAGCTTCAGCAGTGGCTTGGCAATTGGAGTGCTTGGCTGGTATATGCAAGTATGCAAGATCAAGCCCCAGCACCACGTACAAAATGGAGTGTCAGAGCAATGAGGGCCACAGGAAAATCTAAATAGAATTTATTCTCTCTTTCTCTCTCTCTCTCTCACTGACCTTCTGTCTTTAAAAAAAAAGAAAGAAAAACAAATTAGAATCTCAGCCCTTGAAGACAGAACTTCAGGTATTTAAGAAAGGCTATATGGTCACTCCCCATTCAGGGTATTTGAGTCTTGCTGAGAGGCACTCAGAACATGACCAGTAGGACCCCTGTCTGGAGCAGCCCCTACTCAGTATCAACCACGGGAGATTCCCCAACTGGAGCAGCCCTGACTACCTGGTGCTTTTTGTGCCTGTTGAGACCCATTTTATTCCCACCAGCAGGCACTAAGGATACAACAGATAGGATCCCCATTTGGAGCAGCCACTACTTAGGACCAATGAGAGGAGGTTCTAAGTACAGCCGATGTTAAGATATGCAACCCAGGGCCTGTGAAAGGTAGAGCAACATGGGGACCAAGGGAAAAACAGCATATGGAAGAAGGTAGTTAGCAAAGAGTTGGTGCCGACCTGACTCTTTGACATTAAAGGAAAACCCACCTGGAGAACTGCCTACTTTACCCACAGGAAATCTAAATTCAAATATCCAAAGAAGCTCTTCAAACATGAAGACTCAAACAAGGAGAAGTTCATTGCAAGCATACAGCTCCCCTAAAAAGATGCCAGTGATAGGGATTGAGATGAAAACCTTGAAAATATTATGAATGATCTACTTACCAAAAAGAACAATGAGCTAAAAGAAGATATAATGAACAGACTGAGTGATAAAACTGGAGATGGAAAAGTATTAACAATGAAATAGACATACTCAAAAATAAAGTATCACAGCTAAAATCTGCAGTCAATGACATGAGATGAAACACAGAAGAATCTAATAATAGAATAACTTCTATAGAAGACAGAATCTCAGGTATTGAAGAAAGAACTTCTGACAATGTGAACAGATTAAGCATATTAGAGCACACAGATAAAAAAAGGAAAACAATCTTACAGAACATGAATAGAATTTTAAAACTGTGATGAAACGAGAATAAGAAATCTAAGAGTATTTGGGAAGAAATTGAAACACAAACAAATGGGATAAGGAACATTCTCAAGGAAATTGCTAAAGAAAATTTTGTCCATATAAAAATAAATTTCAGATACACTCATCCAGGAAGCTTATATGACACCCAATAGGTCTAATCAAATGAGAAGATCACCAAGACACATCATATTCAAAATGTACAACGTAGAAATCAAGGAAAGAATATTGAAAGCAGCAAGGGAGAAATGCCAATTCACATTCAGAGGCAAACCAATCAGAATCACATCTGACTATTCAGTTCAGACTCTGGAAGCCAGAAGATCTTGGAAGGAGATCTCTCAATGTCTAATTGAACACAACATGCAGCCAAGAATAGTATACCAAGCAAAACTCAGCTTCAAATTTGAGGGGGGGCAATGAGAACATTTCATAATAAGAGCAAACTTGCAGCATTCGTTAACAGAAAGCATTACAAAGAATCCCCAAAGATAAACACCAGATAGAAGAAGAAATATTCCTCATATCCCACAAACAGAGGAAATTCAACAAAGGTACATGCTATACATAGACAACAAAGACAGCACAGAACTTAATGAATAAAACCCAATAACTGTGAACCACAACCACATAACTATTCCAACACTGAATATGAATGATCTCAGTGTACAAATCAAAAGTCAAAGACAAGCAGATTGGATCAAAAAATAAAATCCAACAATATGTTACTTAACACGCCGATTTACAGCCAATGCAACATACAGAAAAGGGTAAAAGAATGAAAAAAATCTATCAGGTATATGGCCCAAGAGGGCAAGCTGGATTTGCAATTCCTATATCTGAAAAAGTGGATTTCAAACCAATTAATCACAAGAGATAAAGAAGGCCACAACATCCTAGTAAAGAGAACAATACAACTAAAAGAAATAACCATAATAAATATATACTCTCCAAACACCAATGCCCCCAACTATATGGAAAAATTACTCCAAGATACAAAACCTCTTGTGGACCTAAATACAATAATACTTGGAGACTAATGCTCCTCTATCACCAACAGACAGATCGTCAGAGCAAAAAAGCAATAGAGACATCTCCAATATAAATAATACCTTAAATCAAACAGATTGAATAGACCACTACAGAATTTTCCACCCCACATTGGTAGAGTATACCTTCTACTTAGCAGCACATGGATTCCTCTCCAAAACAGATCATATTCTAGTTCACAAAGAAAATTCCAGGGAATATAAAATGTAGGTATGCTTCTGTGTATCCTATCAGACCATGATGCCATGACCCTAATAATTAATAGCAAAAACCATTGCAGAAAACACTCATATAAATGGAGATTGAACAAAACCCTATTAAATGAGGAATGGATCTAAGACATGAGAACAGAAAATGAGGAATTCTTGAAACATCTGGGACTATATGAAGAACTCTAAAGGGGATAATTTATGCCACTTAACATCCACATAAATAAGCTTGTGCTCCAACACAAATCTCTGTAAAAGGAAGAACAGTCTAATCCCAAAGCCAGTAGAAGACAGGGAATAATTAAGATCAAAGCTGAAAGCAATGAAAGTTCCTTGAAAAAAATGAAGAAAACTGATAGATCCTTAGCTAATCAATCTAAAAGAAAGGCGAATCAAAGAAAATCAATAAGATCACCAATTAAAAGGATTGATCACCGCTGACTCCATTAAAATCAAAGAGTGTTTTTAAAATTATTCTCCTCTAAATTAGATAATGTGAATGACATGGACAACTTTTTAGATACATACAACATCCCCAAATTGACACAGGTAGAAATTGAAACCCTACACAGCCCAATAACAGACACCAAAATCAATATAGCAATTAAGTCTTCTAAAGAAAACAAACCCAGGACCTGATGGATTCTACATGGAGGTTTACCACACCTTTGAAGAAGAGCTAACACCTCTCCTTATTAAGGTATTTCAAGAAATTGGAAACAAAGGAACTGTCCCAAACACTTTTTATGAAGCAACCATAACTTATACCAAAACCCAGCAAAGGCACATCAAAAAAAGAGAACTACAGACCAAGATCATTATGAATATCAATGCAAAAATCTGTAATAAGGTTCTGCCAAACCACATTCAAAAACACATCAAGAAAGTAACTTATTATGATCAAATGGGCTTTATTCCAGGTATGCAAGGCAGCATCAACATAAGCAAATCAATAAATGTGATTCATCACTTAAACAGAATTAATGATAAATATCATTTGATCTCCTCAATGGCTGCAGAGAAGGCCTTTGATAAAATCCAGCAACAATTTATGCTTAAAAGTCTAGAGATAATAGGGATCAAAGGAACTTATCTTTACTTTGTAAGGGCCCTATTTGCCATACCATCAGCTAGTAAAATACTAAATGGAGGAAATTTGAAAACTTGTCCACTGAACTCGGGAAAAGGAGAAGGTTGCCCAGTCTGACCACTTTTATTCAATATAGACCTTGTGATCCTGTCTGGAGCATGAGGCAAAAGGAGGAAATCAAATGCATAAGAATAGGAAGGGAGGAAGTGAAAGTATCCTTTTTTGCAGATGACATGAGCCTTTATCTGGAAAATCCAAAAAACTCTACCAGAAAACTACTGGAGCTAATAAACAGATTTGGCAATGTAGCAGGCTACAAGATCAACACCCATAAATCAGTAGCTTTTCTATATGCCAACAATAATAGGGAAGATTAAGAAATTAGGAAATTGGTCCCATTCACAATATCCTCTAAAAGAATAAAAAACTTGGGAATTGATCTAACAAGGGAAGTAAAAGACCTCTACCATGAAAATTATCGATCACTGAAAACAGAAATTGCAGAAGACCTGAGAAGATGAAAAGGCGTTCCATGATATTGGTTAGGCAGAATTAATATCATTAAAATGGATATTCTGCCTAAAGCACTGTAGAGATTCAATCCAATCCTCTTAAGTTTCCAATATCATTATTTGCAGATAAAGAAGAAGCAATTCTCAAATTCATTTGGAACAACAAGAAACCAAAAATCGCCAAAACACTAATAAGCAGGAAAGATGAAATAGGTGGTTTTGCCATTCCAGATCTAAAACTATACTACAGAGCCGTAGTAACAAAGACAGCATAGTTTATGTATCAAGATAGGAAAGAAGACCAATGGAATAAGATAGAAGACCTCGAAATAAACCCTCAAATCTTTAAACATATGAATTTTGACAAAGGGGGGCAAAATATTACATGGAGAAATGATAGCCTCTTCAACAAATGGTGCTGGACAAATTGGACAGTCACTTGCAGAAAGTTGAAATTAGACCCATATCTTTCTCCTTGCAAAAGAATTAAATCAAAATGGATCAAGGAGCTAGGTATTAAATCAGCTACCTTGCAACTGACAGAAGAAAAATTAGGTCCAACACTTCAGCATTTGGGAGTAGGCAAAGACTTTCTCAGCATATCTCCAAAAGTGAAGGAAGTAAAGTAAAAAACCAGTGAACGGGATGCCATAAAGCTAAAAAGCTTTTGTACTGCCAAGGAAACAATCAAAAGAGTCAAGAGGTTCCTATGGAAATGGAGAGAATCTTGGGCTATGATTCCTCTGACAAGGGTCTCATATCCAGAATCTACAAAATCCTCAAAAATCTCAATTACAAAACACTAACAGCCCTAATAATAAATGGGCCAAAGAGCTAAATAGAAACTTCTCAACAGAGGATATTGATCAAGCGAATGAATACATGAGAAAGTGCTCTAAATCACTAGTAATCAGAGAAATGCAAATGAAAACCACATTAAGATATCACCTTACACCAGTCAGGATGGCAAAAATGAAGAAAATAAACTGTAATAGATGCTGGAGGGGCTGTGGAGATATAGGCACACTTACACACTGTTGGTGGAGCTGCAGACTGGTACAGCCCCTCTGGAAAGCAGTGTGGAGAATCCTCAAAAAATTGGGGATGATCCTACCATACGACCCTGCTATTCCATTCCTGGGTATCTTTCCAGGGGATTTAGAATCAGCACATTATAGTGACACAGCAATATCTATATTCATAGCAGCTCAGTTCTGCAGTGCTACTGGAAGCGGTTCTCAATGTGGGTGCACTCTAGGTCCAAGAAGGTCATATTATTATAGGAGAACTCACACATTCATGTTGCAAAGCCCAGATTGCTGTGGCAGTGCAGGTAGAGCTGGATAAAGGTCAAGGCCTTCTCGGGGTAGTAGCAGTGCTCTCTTTGCACTCATGTTCATCCTAGGCTGCCTGCAGCATATGGCAGTACCAGTTAAGGCAGGCACCCTGCTCATTCACCCAGGGGAGAAGTCCTGAAATAGCCATCTTACAGGGATTACTAGGCAGCACCCACATTCAGCACATCTGAGAGGCCCTGCTGCACCCCAAAATCATTGTGGAATGCCCTGGCCTTGGTATTTCTAACAATTTTAGTGCCCAATGTGAGGCTCCATATGCTTCCTGGGGGATCGTGGTGAATCTCTTCTCTGAAGAGATAAGTCCCTGCCTTCTTGCTGGGCATCAGAGTGGGAGAGGAAATCAATGCCAGAGGATGAGGGAGCCAAAATCTAAAGTGGATGGTAGGGAAAGGGATCAAAGAAGTTCTGCACCACAGTGACCAGGTAATTCTTGGTAATACTGTGCACAGATCAAGGTAGAAGGTTTTATTCTCAAGAAAGCAGTACTTTCCTTGGTGGTCAGGACATCCTGGAGGGAGCATGAGTATGACTGAGTCCTGAGTACAAGAAACCTAAAAGAAGCGGGAAAGAGCTTTCAAACAAAATACCTCTAGAGAAAGAGGACTCTGGGGCAGAGGAAATGACACCAAAATTCCTGCATATTGGAAAAATAGTCCTAGGATGAAAGGAAAAAGAAAACCAAAGATGATAAAATATTGTTTTATTTGCACTCATGGAGCACACAGAGAATTTGGGGGTTGTAATATATCATTAGGATTAACGCTAGGCAAGGAAGGAATTATAAAGCAAAGGCCTATTCCATGTCTGAGTCTTACTGCTAAAATCTGTGACAGGCTCTATTTGAATTTCTAAAGGGTTCAATCTGATCTTTCTTCTCCTCCTGCCTGCAGGGGATTAATACCATTTTTAAAATCTCCAAAACCCTTGTTTCCTGTCTGTCTTATGTATATCTCTGCACACTATTGTATGTTGTGTCAACATGGGTGCTTGTGTCTACATATGGGTCACTTGATCCCGAATGTAGCATAGATATAAATTGAGTGCTCATAAATTTTAAAAAGGAATGAATCTAAATAACATTCACTTCATTGAACTTAAATTTGTTGAATAGGGAGATATGAGTACTGATATATTTACGATTTTAAGCCACATAATTCTAGGCAGCCAGCCACTCAGTAGAGCATTGATTTCCATAAAACACTTAAAGTACTGTGTCTCTTACTTTTATGGATTTCTTTAAGTATCAATAGTGAACCCAATTAAATGGAAGAGGTAAGTATAAAATTAGAAACACTAGAGGTAAAACCCAGTACTTCTCCTTCAAGAGCTGCAACTGTCCTGCTGGATGCTTAATAATTAAAACTTTGAAACCCAAGTTAAGAAAGTAAGAGGGGCAAGAAAAAGCAGCCTAGAGTTCAGTTCTTACCATCTAGGTCAGTCAGTATTCAGGGAATAACAGGAACTACCTAAAGGCCCTGAAACTTTGGTGAGTCAGCGGACCTCTTGATCAGGGAGATTGAGAAGCCCTACCAAAGAGGAAACCAACCAGTGCACATTCTACCATGAGAAGGGTCACTGGAGAGTGAAATGTCTTGATGATTCCAAGGAAAGTCATGCATGGTTAGCAAGACCCTGTCATTGTGACAGATGGCACAACATGTAGAGGAAAAGCTAAAGAAGCCAAGAGCATTCTCCCAAGTTCCCAGAATGGATCACCACAAATTTCCATTGACTCTAACAATGGATAATAAAAAGGCCAATTTGACTGAATTGGTCTTAGATACCTTGCAGGAGAGAAAAACCAAAACACAGCCATACACGCACATTTAAAAGATAAGACACTGGTTCTTTTATTGTTACTTGAGAAGTACATTTGTGTTAGTCCTTCTGAAAGTGAGTAAAAGTGGGAGGTTTTAAAGAAAGCCCCCCTGCACAGGAGTTCTTGATAAATATCATGATAGTCTCAGTCAAAATTGCAAATTTGACCTGACAGTGCAAGACCTCCAAATCTTCCTAACCTACTGCATAGGCAGACTTGCACTGTGTTTTTTTTTTTTTTTTCTGGTATCATTATTACGAACTGCTACACTGACTCCTCCTTTGGAGTTTGCAATTCATCACTCCCAATCTTGGTGACAAGTTTCTATTCAAGACCTGTAAAGGAAAGTTTGAACAAAGCTGGAAATGATGTTCCCAAGTGGTTCTAATCAGTGGAATGGCTGTCCACACTGCTGACAAGGGGAGAGATCATTACAAGTGGCAGTTACCACATCAAAAATTTAATATATCTAAGATGCATGGGGACACCAAAGGGTACAAGAACAATAAATGAAAATAGTAGCAACAGGTAAAAAAATAGTGAGGACTTGTGAAAAACAGATATTTTGGAGGTACATTTGCAAAATATAATACCCAGCCTTAATTTTTATGTAAGATCCAATTGTATGCATTCTAAGCATCCCCACCTGCATCCAATCATAGCCATCTTAACTATAGCTCTTCCATTGCTTTTGCCTCCAAAATTTAAATCTGAACAATCATGTAGATTGTAACCCTGAGGTCCTCCTAGCAGAGCAAGGGCCAGTGAGTTAAGAATGAAACAGGCAGGCTGTTCACTCAACTGCTGTTGCATCCCAGAGTTTGTTCTGCAGAAGGATCATCTACCTTTCTGAGTGACTGCTGAGCAGGCGTTTAATTCCTGTGGCATTCTGGTATTATAGCACTTTCAGGAAGACATTGTCATTGTGTTTCATTAATAATCTGTACTTGTACCTTTGGCAAAATACCATTCAAGACACATGAGTTGCAGCTGCAAATATTTATGTACTATTTCCTCACAATTTGTTACAGTTTCTCTGACATCCTGATGCTGTCACAGATTGTTGAGGTTAGAATGAATGATTCTAGTGACAGGAAATGTAATCTCAACAGTAATTTGGATGTTATGTAATATATGAGCTGGGCTTATCAGTGTCCACTTGTGGTTCCAGCTACTCAGGAGACCAAGGCAGGAGGATCACTTGAGTTGAGGAGTTCAAGACCAGCCTTACAACAGAGTGAGAATACAACTCAGAAATGAAAATAATTTAATATTTTCAGTGCACAGTATTTATAATTTATAAGGAGGTAGGCAAATACACACCCCATGCCTAATGCTCTTCTTGAGTTACATTTTGCAGGAGTCAGGAGAAATAGGAGCCTCTTGGGTCTTTGGGATCAGTGGCCTTTGGAGCATCCACAGCATCTGTCAAGTGCAGCTGGAATATCTGCATCCTATCATAGTAGGAAAGTCACTGCAGGGAACGTCCTCCCTGGGTCCACCAGTATTGGCCCTGGAAGCTTTCAAACTGATCTCATATCTTTATGAAGCATTCAGTCTGATATTATTTCAACCTTTATTTAGTGCTTCCTCTGAGCCAAGCCCTGAAGAAGAAGCAGGGAAAAGAATGCCAAGTAGGATATAGATACAGTCCCAGGATGCCTAACAATCTAGTGCAAATTAAATTTCTTGCTTGTACATTATGTCAAAAGGACTCTCAGTATTATATATTGCTGCTAGTTCCCCAATAAATTAGTAATAAGAGCTGGGTTTTTCTGCCCCCCTCCCCCTTTCCATATGGTAATCTACACTGAGTTGTTACCTGCCCAATTGGAGACTGAGCTGGAATGTCTTGGACTGGTGTTTACACTTTAGTCCCATATTGTCTGCAGCATTTGCTGTGACTCCTGTTTTCCACTTTAAAATGAAGGTCATTGTTCTGGCAGCAATACTGATCATAGGATAAGCGCTATAGGCAGACCAACTGCAATGTGAATGTCAGGGATCAAACTCTGATATTCTCATATTTCCTCTGCAATTCCTTCCTTAATTTCTCCAGGTTTTCTCTGCCTACACTATGAATTGGGGATAATAATACTACTATCTTCACAGCACTCTATTCTAATTATCATTTAATGTATGCCTAGAATGCTTGCACAGACATGTTACCTTTTTCTAATATTTTTCAATGTTGAATGCTTCCTAAATTTGCAGGCCAGTTTTGTGCAGGGGTCTTGCAAATCTTCTCTGTACCCTTCCACTCTTGGGATATTTGCTGCTGCAATGAATACTATGATTAGCTATGATTCACATTACCCCAAAACACATCTTGTCACATTTACAGCTGAGGAAACTGAGATTCAGAGATTTAGATCACTATTTCAAGGCCAATGGAAGGACAACTGGGATGTGAATTAAGTCTGTTTTCAAGACTTCTCAGCTCTTTTCTGTACTCCATGTTGCCTGATGATTGGCTACTGCTGCCTTTATTATCCAAATCATGGGTTTATTATTCAGATGAAAATGAAATATTATTGAAAAATTTAAATAATGTAAACACAAAAGAAAAGAATCTTGAAATGCATGGAGAAGAATTAGCAAAGGTATTGGACTTAACACTTAGGAGAATTCCTTACCCTTATTGATGTCCGTTGCTCTAAGATATAACTCATTACACTAATTATATCCTATGTATTAAGAGAGATAATTGTACTTACACTGATCTTTATCTTGCTATCACTAAGCAAAATAAGTCCTCCAAATGTGCTTTTCCAGCCACATATACTCGCACTTTCTACACTTATAGGCAGTGAAAAATATCTGCATCAGACATGCACAGTGACAAATATCCATGTGTGATTTAGCATCTTTAGAAAGATCAAAGGCTGAAGTTACAGCTTATTCACCTTCACTATTTTATTGAATATAGATAATTTTTAGAAATCCAAAATTTTAAAAAAAATATATTACCTGAAAAAGTAAGGTATTCTCCATCATTGCAGAAATATTTCCTCTCCTTTCCCCACATGGACTGTAAGAACTTGATTATTCATTTTTCAGTACACAGTAGCATGAAAGGTGTGATGGTGGCATAGACTCTGCCCACCACCATCTGCACCCAAAGGCGAGTAAGGTCCTTCTTCTGCATCCTTCCAGTGTAGGAGGAGACAATGCCACCAAAAAAGTACATGACCACAAAGAAGCTCATGAGAAGAAGAATGATCTGGGAGGCCCTCAGTTCTGGGGTTGCTCTTAGAGAAAGGCAGGAGCTGTGAAGGTGCTGGCACTGCCTCTTATGCCTGCACAGGAGAGCCACCATGTATCCACTCGAGAGGGCCATGAGTCCTATTAGGAAGATGTCTCGGAATATTCCTATTGCAGTAAATAAGTTTTGGAAGGCATAACCCATAGGTGTAATAGTGCAGGATTCAGAGATGAACCAAAAAGCAGTTGTGCCATTGGTGGCTCCTTGCATAGAGAATATAACATGGACATTAATGAAGATGTTGAAAACCCAGAGCATGAGAATGCAGTAAAAACTCTGATGTGGAGATTTATGTTTAAACTTTGCCAGAAATGAGATTCTGGGGCTGAGGGTGATAGCCTGGAGGACACTCAGCAGGCAGGTGGTACAAACAGACAGGCCCCGCAGCACTCTGTACAAGTAGATAAGTGATTTAGAACTGATGTCATCTCAAATGTCCTCAAACCCAAAAATGTCCATTTCCATGAATCCCTTGATTAGTAGCATGAGTAGATGAATTAGGGCCAGGTGAGCAATGGTCAGATCAGTGGGCTTGGGCCTGTGCTGGAGGAGGAATTTAAGGACATGTAAGAGAAGCCGGATAGCATTGGCTGTGATT